>LBNU01013648.1:27238-39541 GCA_014162995.1 Artemisia annua
GTAATATTTTGTGTCTCGAGGACATCATTGCATGTCATAATACTTTGTCATTAATGTTATACAGTAATATTTTTAATTATTAAATATTTAGATTTAAAAACTGATAGACATGTTAAAACATACACTCTGATATATGAAATAAAACAAGTTTTCTTTTATTTCCAATTAAATACTATAGTTTAAATTAAGTTTATAATTAAATTTATACATAGAGTAATATAAAATAACTTACTAAGGAGTATTATATTAAAGTAAAATTTTACTTAATAAAGTTTTAGACAATGTGTCTGACATGTATAAATAATTTTACTTAAATAAACAATTTTACTTAATACAATTGATATAGGTTTTAAAGGTATATATGTTTGCATGTTTTTAATAGTATCTGACAAGTATAGGTGCACAACTATACATCACCTCTGTAAAATAAATAAATGTCAATAGTTACTTTTTGCTAAACAGCTAGTCATAAGAGTGCATTTTAAAAATAACAATTTAACATCGTAGTGAAATTTAATATCAAAACCATAAGGTTAATATCACAGTTTAAATGTTCAAAATGTTTAGATGTCTGGTAAGTTAATTATGGTGTTTAATTAAGTTTAATATGACAACCATAAGTATGAAGATTTAGGTTTTAAATGCTGTTGAATATGTTATTTGGTAAGTTAAAAAAAACGTAAGTGTTCACACCACTCTTTGTTATAAATTCAATGAAAAACACGCTATTTTAACAATAAATGCGATGAAAAACGCCCAAAGTACTTTAACTTAAAATAACAATTTTAATATCGCAGTGAAATTTAATATCAAAACCATAATCTTCATAAAAATCAAAATACAAATTTTCATCTATATTTTAATTATATTTTAATTCGCAGAATAATTTCATTCTATTATGATATTTAATTTAAGTTTAATATTAAAAATTCAAATTTAATATGACAGTCAAACAGTCATTTAAATTTAATTTTTGCAAAATTTTTTCATTAAACACAACTATTTATATTAATTAAGTTTAATATCACAACCATAAGTATGATATATAAATGCTTACATTTTAAATAGGATTAAAATGGTGTTGAATATGTTACTTAGTAAGTTAAAAAAACGTAAGTGTTCACACCACTCTTTGTTATAAATTCGATGAAAAACACGCTATTTTAACAATAAATGCTATGAAAAACGGCCAAAGTACTTTAATTTAAAATGACAACCATAAGGCTGTATTTTAAAAATAACAATTTTAATATCGCAGTGAAATTTAATATCACAACCATAATATTCATTAAAATCAAAATACAAATTTTCATCTATATTTAATTTAAGTAAATTTTCATCTACTTTTCATATCACAGTAATTTAAATTATATTTTAATTTGTAGAATAATTTCATTCTATTATGATATTTAATTTAAGTTTTATATTAAAAATTAATATTTAATATGAAAATCAGCATTAAATTTATATTTTAATAGTCATTTAAATTTAATTGTTGCAAAAAATTTCACTAAACACACTATTTAAATTTAATTGTTGCAAAAATTTTTCACTCCATTCCAAAAAAACCCTAATCCACCATTAACAAATTAAATTTGGCTCCTTCTCCAAACAAAACCTTATTTAAATGATATCATCCTCATCAACATCAATTTGAAGAGACATGTAATACTATATTAGAGCTACACATTGTTATTGCAAACCACCACTACCAGTTGTTGAACAAATTGCTTGGACCCCTGGAAATCCGGGTAGAAGATTCAAAGCATGTCCTGTTTATGTAGGTTCTTTAGCCATTATCTATATTTATTTTTCTTTTTGTTATATTTTCACAAGATAATGATCTTCTTATTTTCGTAGGACAAGCACATAAAATGTGCATTTTATGGGTTTACAGATGTTGAGTTACCAAATGAATTCTACAAAGATTTGTTCTTTAAGTTAAAGGAAGAAAACAAGAGAATGAAGAAAATCGAAAAGAATGCAGGTTCAACTGAAGTTTTGGATGTTTCCAACAAGTTGGAAACAATGAAGAAGGAAATGTGTTTTATTAAGACAAAATTGCAATTTTATGACAAAGTCTTTTTTCTCATAAGTTTCTTTGGTGTGTTAATTTCTTTTATTATTGCAATTAGTTTAATGCAGTAATATATTTGTTTGTTACTTGTCTATCTAGAATACGTACTTTGGATGTTTTGCTTGCTTATGTATAACATGTGGTTGTTGAATTTTTAATGAAATCTTACTTTGTTAAGTTTTATTGGTCTGCATTTTCAACTTAATTCAATTTACAAACAAGAATATAAAAGAGTTGCACATTTTTACATACTTTACATACTTAAGGGCGTGTTTGTTTTATGACTTTTAGTGGCCTGGAATAACTTTAGGTATGATTAAAATTGTTTGGTTGAATTGTTAAAGAGGATATTTGGCTATGACAGCCACTGACATCAACCCTACCAAAATGGTGGGTTTAGGAAGGTTTTGTTGGGCCCGTCATCTATAGACTCTTTGAAATTTAATAAAATTCAATATATTTTATTTTTATATTGGTTTAAAATAATTTATTGAATTAAAATATATTAATTTATCTCTCCTACATCAAATCAAAAACATACATCAAATCCAAATCCAACACCAAATCCAAATCCTAATCTAAACCCATGAGTAAACCAAACGCACCCTAAGTACATAACAGAAAACACAAATTAGTCCAAGACACTTCTTTGGACAGTTTGTTTTTTTATTATACTTTGACCTCTTTCCCTAGAGCTTGTGAAGTTGAACCTCCTCATTGGTTATCCTGCTATATGCACATGATCGGCAATAGGGGAAAAAATCACTACATACAATGATATAAAGTTTAAACTTTGATGCATATTAAGTTTTCTAAAATTAGTCAATTTTAGGAAATGAAAAAAGTAAATTAGTATGTTAATTAGTATGTCAACAAAAGTATCTTTTTTAATATCAATTTTCCTTGAAGGATAATTATTTAATTGCTTTTCATTTTTTTTTTGATATATTAGATATGGGCTTTTTTATTAAGGTTGTAAATTTAATAGGTTTTAAAAATTACATTAAAATTTGGGCTTTTAAAATTATATTAAAATTAAAGAGAACAGTTATTTTATAATTATAATCTTGAAAGTTGAAATGGAATAACATTCTAAAATATTTCTTAAATGTTCAATAAAATATTAAGATAATATCATAATAGTATAACAAATGAAAATAACAAAATCTAATAACATAACTTTATTTTTTTAATGGACAATTTCTGGCATCATGATGACAAACTTTTCCACGAATTCTACACTTCCTTTCAGCATCATTAGCCATATCAACTTCTGATATCTCTCCAAAGTTTGATTCCATTACATTCTCACTTGTTGAACACTTTTATTCCATTTGATTTTTGATTTTTAATTTTATATCTGCATCAAAGAAAAATATAAAACATAAACATTATAATTTAACTAATCAAGAAAAATGTAAAGCCATTACCTTTTATAATTCAGACCAATATGATATTGAAAATTAACTTATGTAAAAAATGCATATTCAGATTTGTTTTTGTTTTTTAGGGTTATTAATATTATTTTTTATTCTCAATAGAAAGCCCAAATTATAAAAAATTAAGTTTTTGTAAAGAAATTAAAAGCCCAATATAATTCAAACTTTTGGTAGCCCAAATGTTTTTATATAGCCCAAGGATGTGAAATGTAAATTTTTATAAATACTTGTCAATAAATGAAATTTATAATAAAACAAATTTTTATAAATAATATTTATATCACAATAAGCATACGTGTCAATATATCCCCCTTTTATCACAGTAACATATAATTGAAGCAACATATCAGTAAACAAAAAATGGATCTACAAATCGTTGTGTATAATGGTAAATCAAAGATAGATTCCACAATGTTTCAATCCGGTAATTTCTTACTCTTATTTTTTTACATTTTTTGTTTCTATCTTCTTTTATATATTGTTATGATGACTGAAAGATATAAACATTTATGTTCCCTTATTGTTGTTATATATCCCCTGACTGTTTTATATATTAAAACAATCCTGATATTAAACATAAGAGATTTAAGTAAACGGCACTGATGACATGTCTGCAATAGGAAATGCCGGTTGTGTAGGGAGTTGGATATGAGGCAGCGGATAAGGTGGTTGTTGATGGTGGTTGTTAGGGTTGATTTTGGATTTTATTTTGGTTTAAATGGGAATTCATTTTTTTATGAGATTATGATTTGTTAGGTTTTATGAGATTATTACTAGTGTTAAGTTTTGTTAGGTTTAAACAGGTATTTTTGACTTTTATGAGACCAGATCCAATCAGGGAATATATAAAACAAGCAGGGAAGTCATTTTTTGTTTTTGTTCTTTTTTTAATTATACTTTAATAATTTTATTTAATTTAATTTTTTCCAGCTGATAGTACAATTGAATTCAAAAAATATGAAGACAGAATGACAAGGAAAAGAATACATATAATGAGAAACATAGATACAAATTTTAATCGAAGTAAAATGAAAACGGAATTCGGTATTCAAAAGAAAAAGTCAATGGTTAGAAGATCTGAAAGGTTAAATCTTCAGAAAGGAAGAAATGATGTTATTTCAAAGAAAACATCAAGGAGAACTTCAGAAAGGTTAAAGAACGGAGTAAAAATCAATTAGTGGTACTCATGTTGAAGATCAAGTTCGTGTTATAAATGAAAGTACACTAACAATAAGAACTATGGGATCTCCTAGTCAACTTTTTTACCTTCTTTCTGATATGACACCACAACAACGTAATGTTGTGTCAAAAATGGGCTTTAGTTCTTTCCTTGGAATGAAGGTTTGTGTAATACCGTCTAGGCTTGGGTTCAAAGCTGTTGATTTTATGGAAAACTAGAAGGGGGGGGGGTTGAATAGTTTTACATCTTTTTAATTTATAAAAACTTTGTTTATGAAAACACCAATCCGAACTTTATATGATACCAAAAAGACTTGCACAATTATAAACTACGATATCAATAAGTATATAAATTGACAAGTATTTAAGTAAGTATGTAAAGAGATAGAGATGGAAGAATGGCACCGTGAGACAAAGGATTTATAGTGGTTCGGCTACGAATCTCCTCTTCGTCCTACTCCACTCCCCGAGCACCTAACTCGGGAGTTTTCTTCACTATGTCAACAAGCTCCCTTATGGCGGAGAAAACCTTACACGACTTTTGCTTACACCAATTTACGACACTAAGCGAAATGTCGGGTCCTAATCCTAGCTAGAACCAATCTCACGACACACCACAACTAATCACTACTTCTTCACTACACACCTCAACTTCTTCACTACTACACACCACTTCACTACTTCACTACTTACTCTTCTTCTCTACCCAACTTCTATTCACAACTAGCTCTCCTAGAACTACTTACTATAAACACAACACTACTTCACAAATGCTATACACAATATACACAACAAATGTACAATACTAATTAAACTTGAGGTTGAAGGAGTATTCTTCTCTTGCACTTTGGATGAGGATGGATGATGAGGGATTGAATCACTTGAAACAAGGATTAATAATCAAATGATCAAAGGGTTTTAGTAGATGTTTAGAGAGATTTAGATCTGAAAATTTTCGTGCAAGACGTGAGAAAAATACCAGGTTTGAGGTGGTATTTATAGGAAAAAATTTCTGACAGATTCTGACAGAGGAGCGTGGCCGGCCCCCTTAAAATTAAAGGGGCCGCCCCTTATAATTAAGGGGGCCGCCCAGCTGTAACGGCCAGAAGTTCTGTCTTTTAGTGGTGAAAGTTTATTTGGTGAAAAACTAACTGATTTTGCTTAAAAATTTGAATTCATATATTTAGTATGTTTAAAACATTTTTCTATATTACCAAAAGTGTTTTTCAAAAATATATAATATGTTTATATATTTAAATAAACTTTGTAATAATTAATTAAATACCCCTTTGATCATGAGATGTATTAAGCACTTGTTTATTCATACCTTAAGTGATTAAGTTGGATATAATGATATAAACTAGCTTAATACTTGTTTACGTAGTAATCTTACGTTTAATGATTTTACATTTTGTGATCATCAAAACGTAGAGATATCAAAAAATATAAATAACGTTTTTATGCATTATTTATGTCAACAATCTCCCCCTTTTTGATTATTACAAAATCTAAACTCATTAAACAAAAAATTAGTATATATACAAGTATTATGGTGAGTTTATATCAATTCTCCCCCTTTTTGTTTGCATCAAAAAGGTTATCCCGATATACTTGGAGCTCCCCCTTGACGTATACTCCCCCTCGTTTTGAGGTTATAAAGGAAATCGAGAGATGGAATGCTTGCAAAAATATTTAGATAGCACAACATATACATACATATATATATATATATATATATATATATATATATATATATATATATATATATATATATATATATATATATATATATATATATATATATATATATATATAGAATTCATACATATAGAGCAAAGCATAAAAGTTATGATGAAAGCAAGACAATAGATTAAAAGTCATGACATAAACAAAACATCCATTAATAAATTTATCAAGCATGATTATGCTAAAAACATAATCTAGTACAATAGCATACATATATGCTTTTCTTAGGAAACTACACTAAGAAAGTANGAATTCATACATATAGAGCAAAGCATAAAAGTTATGATGAAAGCAAGACAATAGATTAAAAGTCATGACATAAACAAAACATCCATTAATAAATTTATCAAGCATGATTATGCTAAAAACATAATCTAGTACAATAGCATACATATATGCTTTTCTTAGGAAACTACACTAAGAAAGTACTAAGTTGCCATCATGAGAGGTCTTGCATGGGTAACAAAAGGGTGTTGGTGAGTTTATTGAGGGGCATGGAGGATGCTTTTAGAGGTTGGAAGGTGATGGATATGGAGTGGAAGGATTAGGTGGTGGTAATGTTGATGATGTTTTAGTAAGTAGATGCTCAATCAAAGTGAGACGTTCATTGAGAACAAGATGTTGTTCTTGGAGAAATGTACAACAAATGCAATTGTTGACATGATTCTCAAGATGGAACAAATGATTTGATTGTGTTGAATTGCAAGATGTGGGTAGTTGATCCAAATTGCGTTGAGTAAGGTGCAACGCAAGAAGAGCATTAAGTTCATGAGCTTCCTTGAGCTCATCAACGAACTTTGCATGCTCGGAGGTAGGTGATGATGGTGAAGTTGGATTTTGATTTGGGTTTGTGATTTGGTCATGAGTCATTTGATTCATGTTTGGATGAGAGTGATGGTGGTTGTTTTGAAATTGAGCATCTTCCTCAAAGGGATCATTTGGTAGAGATGAGATGGGTGAAGGTGGAATTTTATTGGTGAGTGTTATTGTGAGGTTGTCTTGGTGATGTAGAAGAGTGGTATTATTTGGGTAGTTTGAAGGCTTGGGTATTGGTTGGCTAGGGACAACATCATTTATTGATGATGATTTTTGACAAGTATCAAGCTTTCTTCTCCATACGGGTTTGACGGAGATTTTAGCAACTCTTGAAAACTTGGGTTTTTGGTTGTTGGGAGATGACATGTTTGGATTAATGAGCAATGATTTGTGATGATGGGAGGCATTTATAGTGTGATGATTTTGTGTTTATGGAAGGAGAATATGTGTTGGATTTGATTAACAAAAGGTGTTTGTGAATTCAGGGAAATGAGGAATCAAAATAGGGTGAAATGGGCTGAAAAGCAGAAAGCAAACAGTAACCCTCGTCCAGCAGATGGCCGGCCCCCTGAATTGCTGGCCGGTCCCCTTAATTTTAAGGGGACCGCCCCTTTGATTTAAGGGGGCCGCCCTAGTCTGAGGATCCAGGTTGCCAGAATTGGGTTTTTGGTAAAGTATTTCCAGAAAGGTGTTTGTTTTGGGGTTTGGTTTTGGGCAAGACCAACTCTTTAGGCAACTAGGCAAGCATTTTCATAGTCTAATTTACATGAAAAGCATACATGCAAGCAATTAAACATATAAATATAATTAAGCATGCATTTTAAGGCAAATAAACAATTAAGCAATTAAAGGAACCTAAGGAAACTTATCTTAAGTGAGGGCACCTATTAGTGGCTAACTAGTGATGGAACAAATGTGACCATGAAGTTCTTGATTTTGTTCTAGTGTGCCTATATGAAACGAATGTGGAGTAAAGATTGCTTCGACTCTTATGAAGAACTAATAATAATCCTAAGAAACAATCTTTTAGTCTCCTTGAATTAAATTTGCTTACTTCTAAATGTTATATATAAATATACATTAGATTATATAATTATAGATAACGTGAGTAAGACTATTGTGCATGATTTTAGAAAAAACGTTTTTTATCATTATTCAACAATGAGTTTTTCTAATCGTGAGAATGTTTTGGAAAAAGAATTGAGGTTTTTATTGAAAGAATAATTATGCAAACAAAATATCTCAATTCCTAATTTTGTGCAAAACAGAATCCTAGACTCAGATTTGAGAAGAAATAAAGAAAAACAAAGAACTTTATACCATCAGATGGCCGACCCCCTTAAATAGAGGCCGGTCCCCTTAATTTTAAGGGGGCCACCCTTATATATTTAAGGGGTCCGCCCATCTGACACTAAAAAGTGTCCAGAATTTTGAAAATTTCAGAAAGTTTTGATTTTTCAAGAAAATTCAATCAATTTGTTCCATCATTCCTAATCCTAAACGCAAGTGGTTAAATGATTCACGCTTAAGGGGCTTAGTGA
The DNA here is from genome assembly GCA_014162995.1 of Artemisia annua. NCBI lineage: Eukaryota > Viridiplantae > Streptophyta > Magnoliopsida > Asterales > Asteraceae > Artemisia > Artemisia annua. Next base: position 36,037 of record LBNU01013648.1, read on the forward strand.
ATATGTCGGCAATGTTATCTTCCGAGGCTACCTTTTCTATAGTGATGTTTCCTTTTTGTACGTTATCCCTAAGAAAGTGATGGCGTATTTCTATGTGTTTAGTCCTAGAGTGTTGAACGGGATTCTTACTTAAGTCTATAGCTCCTTTATTATCGCACATAATGGGGATATTTTCTAACCTAATGCCATAGTCTACGAGAGCTTGTTTCATCCATAGTGCTTGTTGACATGCCTTTCCAGCGCTTACGTATTCGGCTTCGGTGGTAGAAATAGCAAGAGCGGTTTGCTTCTTCGAAAACCAAGATGTTAAACAACATCCCATAAACGTGCAAATACCGCTAGTGCTCTTTCTATCTACGTAGTCTCCCGCATGATCCGAATCCGCATAGACAATGGTTTCTATGCCGGATCCCTTAGGATACCATAATCCTAAGTGTATAGTGCCTTTAATGTATCGGAAGATACGCTTAACCGCTTCTAGGTGAGAGGTTTTGGGATCCTCTTGAAAGCGAGCGCAAAGGCAAACACTATACATGATATCGGGTCTACTTGCCGTTAAGTATAGTAGACTTCCTATCATTCCTCTATACTTAGTATTATCTACGGACTCACCCTCTTCATCTCTTGTGAGTTTAATTTCCGTAGACATAGGTGTCTTAAGTGGTTTAGAGTCTTCTAGGCCAAATTTCTTAAGCATTTCCTTAATGTACTTAGATTGGTTAAAGAATATTCCGTCTTCTAGTTGTTTTATTTGTAGTCCTAAGAAGAAGTTTAGTTCTCCCATCATACTCATCTCAAACTCATCATGCATGATTTTGGCAAATTCATCACACATTTCTTGACAAGTTGAGCCAAATATAATGTCATCGACATATATTTGAACAATGATAATATGAGGGTCACTTCTTTTAGTGAAGAGAGTGTTATCTACCATTCCCATGGAATAATTATGTTTAACCAAGAATGCCTTTAGTCTATCATACCAAGCCTTTGGAGCTTGCTTAAGACCATATAAAGCTTTCTTTAGTTTATAAACATAATCAGGTTTTGCGAAGTCAATGAATCCTGGAGGTTGTGCCACATATACCTCCTCATTGATAAAACCGTTAAGGAATGCACTCTTCACATCCATTTGGTATAACCTAAAGTCTAGGGCGCAGGCATAAGCTAAAAGGATTCTAATGGATTCTAATCTAGCTACGGGGGCATAAGTTTCGTCATAATCAATTCCTTCTTGTTGATTATAACCTTGGGCGACTAACCTAGCTTTGTTCCTAGTTACTATTCCATTCTCATCTAATTTATTCCTAAATACCCACTTAGTTCCTATTATGGTCACGTTCCTAGGATTTGGGACTAGTTCCCAAACATCATTTGTTTTGAATTGATTTAATTCTTCTTGCATAGCCATAATCCAACTTTCATCCTTTAAGGCTTCATTTATATTCTTAGGCTCTATTGTCGACACAAAACAAAAGAAATTATTTTTGTCTTGCGCTTGTGATCTAAGTGTTCGTTGGTTTAGGTGACCTATGATGTTGTCTAATGGGTGTGACCTAGATTCCTTAATATTTATAACTTCGTTTTCTTCTAAATTTTCTTCTTCAATATCATTTCCTAAAGGTTTTGTTTTACTAACCTCAATAGCTTCTTCCTCTATAACATCATCATCTTCTAAGGGTAATGTCTTAGGTGGTGGAGGAGTTTCATCGAAGGTTACGTTTAAGGATTCTTCTACTTTCATAGTGTGTTTATTTAAGACTATATATGCTTTACTACTTTGCGAATATCCTAGAAAGATTCCTTCATATGACTTAGGGTCGAACTTAGTAAGATAATCCTTTGTGTTAAGAATGAAACATTTACTTCCAAATACCTTAAAGTAGCCTATGTTTGGTTTTCTACCTCTTAGTAACTCATAAGGAGTTTTTCCTAGTATTCGTCTAATAGACACCCTATTAAGTATGTATGTTGAAGTATCTACGGCATGGCACCAAAATTTTTGTGGGATAGATTGCTCGTTTAACATAGTTCTACTCATTTCTTGTAAAGTCCTATTTTTCCTTTCTACTACTCTATTTGATTGAGGTGTTCGTGGAGCGGAAAAGTTGTGACATATTCCATTTAAATCATAATATTTTCCGAATTGTATTTCTTTATCAAATTCCCTACCATGGTCCGTCCTAATTGAAACTATAGAGCATCCTAGCTTATTTTGTATCATTTTACTAAATGTCTCAAATTTATCAAAGGCCTCGGTTTTATTGCTTAGAAACCTAGTCCACGTGTATCGTGAATAGTCATCTAATATAACTAGCGTGTAGCGATTGCCACCGTAGCTCCGCACCGCGGATGGACCGAAGAGGTCCATATGAAGTAGTTCTAAGCATCTAGTGGTGGATACTATATTCTTAGCTTTATGACTAGCATGTGCTTGTTTTCCTATCTTACAGGCATCTGTCACAACCCGCATTTTCAGGACATTTTCCCAGAACACTATTCACCAGTTACTATTCATCAGTTACTATTCACCGGTCACTATTCATCATTTTACTATTCATCGTTTTTGGACTCCGTTAGTGATTTTGAGAAGCGTTACTATTCACCTGACACTATTCATCCCGAGAGAAAATCACTATTCATGGTTACTATTCATGTCATCACTCATTTCATCGTAAACGGGGTTTACGGGTATTCAAATTCGCGTAACCGGTTTGGTTTAGCTGCGAATTCATGCATCAGTATTAAGAGCATTTCATACGGACTAGAAGTAGTCTGCATATCATCCCGAGGACATTTGCATACTATTCCACTCGTAAGTTGAAGAGAGTGTTGTCTACCATTCCCATGGAATAATTATCTTTAACTAAGAATGCCTTAAGTCTATCATAACAAGCCTTTGGAGCTTGCTTAAGACCATATAAAGCTTTCTTTAGTTTATAAACATAATCAGGTTTTGCGAAGTCAATGAATCATGGAGGTTGTGCCACATATACCTCCTCATTGATAAAACCATTAAGGAATGCACTCTTCACATCCATTTGGTATAACCTAAAGTCTAGGGCGCAGGCATAAGCTAAAAGGATTCTAATGGATTATAATCTAGCTACAGGGGAATAAGTTTTGTCATAATCAATTCCTTCTTGTTGATTATATCCTTGGGCAACTAACCTAGCTTTGTTCCTAGTAACTATTCCATTTTCATCTAATTTATTCCTAAAAACCCACTTGGTTCCTATTATAGTCACATTCCTAGGATTTGGTACTAGTTCCCAAACATCATTTGTTTTGAATTGATTTAATTCTTCTTGCATAGCCATAATCCAACTTTCATCCTTTAAGGCTTCATTTATGTTCTTAGGTTCTATTGTCGACACAAAACAAAAGAAGTTATTTTTGTCTTGCGCTTGTGATCTAAGTGTTCGTTGGTTTAGGTGACCTATGATGTTATCTAACGGGTGTGACCTAGATTCCTTAATATTTAAGACTTCGTTTTCTTCTAAAC
>LBNU01013652.1:0-23982 GCA_014162995.1 Artemisia annua
ATTAAAGGATATTCACCATTCAGGCCTTCTTGACTTTGGAATCAAGAAATGGGATCATGAATGTACAATCCTGAGAAGAAAGAAGAATAAGCTGCCGTTCCTGAACCTGCCCAGACCTTCACTAACAAATCACCAAGGAGCTGGAAAAGGTTGCCAAGAGTCTTGGCATCAATCATGTCAGGAGGCACGTTGAATCTGCGAGGACTTTGCCATTCCTAGCAAACACAAACCATAGGGAAGAAAAGGAAAGCGATTGCCCAAGAGCCAGAAGATTACATCGCTGCCCTGCCACTGCAACAGAGCTCTCCTACTGGTGTCAAGTTTGTTCCGAACAAAGTTATCAAAGTCCCTGAGTATTGAATCTTCGTTTGTCGACGGAGCTGAATTGAGAAGCCTTTCAGAGAATAAGTGACATTCAATCTGGTGCGAACCACCCCACACTGCTTGGCTTACAAAACTGATGGCTTAGAAACTATAAGAGTCCTTGAAAACAAGAGCTTCATGTTGCTGATGACAAGATGCGATGATGAACGAGCGCCCTGACAAAACACATCCTACTGACCAACGAAAGCGAAGCTTGCAGCTTATTGGGTATTATAAGGAAGCTCTGAGTACTTAAACCCTGAGCTCCTTGTTTAGATGTTAGGACCTTTGTAATTTTTGATGAATAAGATGATGAACATGTTTTGAAAAACTCGAGTGTTATATTTGGTTATTGATTGTATTATCAGTGCTAAGAAGAAGTCCATTTTGCTCACTTACACTGATCAAACACTTAGGCATAATTTATATTCAAATAGGGGGGAGATTTGTTCGGTTCCTTTTCAGTACCCAAGTCCACTGCAACTGGAATTTGAACCACAAACTACGCTAAGTGTTGGATACCTTGAAACACTCAGGTCACTGATTGAATAGTCATTCAGTGAGTCACCTTCAGGATACTAAGGACGAGTCTAAGAAGAAAGGTCTCTCTCACTCAATGAGTGCGGTCAATCAGTGAGGTGGCCCACCCCCAGTCAAAGGAAGAAGGTGATGGGTTCAAGTGACTGAGACAATAAGCCTCACTGAACCCCAAGACCCTCAACGAACTTAAAGAAAGGGTGATTTAAAGACTGAAAGAGTAATGGGCTAAGACTGAAAGAATAGCGGGATGAAGGGAAATTTTGAAGAGATAACGGCGAGGGTCCTTATCACCTGAAGCTCAAACTTTCCCTGAAAGGCCAAAATGTCGAGGGGAGCAGGGTGCATTCACTGTGCAGTTAGAAGTAGAATTGTGCTTTTACGCCAAAATAGGCCTAATGTGAAGCAGAGACAAAGATGTGTAAGAGCGATTTTGTCCGTGCACAGTAGCCGCTGTATGTCGAGCATCTTTGTCTTTAGGTTCAGCTAGAGGTTGTTTCATACTTGTTGTATAAATAGGAAACGATATACTTGAGGAGAAAAGTTGTGACAAGTTTGTGCATTGTAATGCTGTAGGACTTCACAAAGGAAGCTTTTACTCCTGCCAAAGAACAAGCCTACGTCCCTGAGAGTTGAGCTCAGTAGGACCTTTAGTTTGTCACTCTTGCTTAGGCTTGAGTTTTAGAGAGGAGTCCATACCATTACTTGTCATTTCAATCCCAAGTGTTTGTTCCGCAAACACTTGGGGGCGGGGCGTATAATTCTGTTGATTGGATTTCTAATAGAGAGATTAAACGTTTGGGAAAATTTACGTGCTTCCTTTTACTGCTGTTAGCGGGTGTGTTATTCAAACAATCTGCTCAAAGCTATTTCCATAGTCAAGTTATCTGAGCATGGTGCGACGCGTTAGACTATCTGCTGTTAGTTCGAGTTGTGATCGTGGGGTAAACGGGACCAGACAGAGTTAAAATATTTAATTAACCTACATAAACAATAATATTATTAAATATAATTGATCAAACTTTTAAATCCGAGAAAATATAGTTGAGATATTATTATTAGTTATAGTCATTTTTCGAACATAATCCACGTTTAATAACTCGTACGTACACGGGTTAAAAACTCGAATACGGAAAACGATAATTTAATTGTAATACCAAAAATCTGTAGATGTATGAGATTATAAGTATTAAAATTAAAGCATGATTTATAAGTACAAACCAAACAAACTTGGTTAAAATATAATTATAGTTAACTCGGGCGTGTAATATCACAATTACAAAATATTAAAAACGACTAAATTCTTATAGGGATAATGGTTTGAAAATACATCCAACTTACTATATTTCTCTTTGTATGTGCATAACTTTTAATTTTGCTAATGTGTGTACTCAACTTCTAATAATTCTTATTGTGTGTATCATTAAGGTGGTTGATGACATAACACAATTTAATTAAGGGCGTTTTAGTCTTTTTGCTCTTCCTCTCTCTTCATTTTTAACCTTAATGATACATACAATAGAAATTATTAAAAGTTAAAGATAAAGTTAAATACATTTTTAGACAATTACCCCATTCTTATACATCTGTATATTAATATAAACTTTTAAAATAAATTTAATTTATATGTAACTCACGTACGTACATGGGAATTATAAGCATGACACTACTAAGGTACTAGACAACAATATGCTGTGGTTTGTTAGGGAAAAGTTGACATCCGAACTCTTTCGTGGTTTTATGCATGATTGAAAGCAATCTATGACTTATAACCACGACTCTGCTAAGGTACTTAACGATAATATGACGTGGTTTGTTTGGGAAAAGTTGACATCCGAACTCTTTCGTGGTTTTATCACTTTATGCATGATTGAAAGCAATCTTTGGTCTATATACATTTATTTATTGCATTGATGTATCATGTAGTGGTGTAAGTCACCATGCATGTGTGGGTACATTTCACTGTTAAATTTGATATATTTGGACATACATAATCGCTTGACCTTTAATCAAAAAATGATATGTATATCGATTGTTTTATTCGTCTATAGGAAGAACTAACAATGTACGGCAAAAATCAGTGCTATGTTAGTATGTTACGGAATACGGACACATCCTTAGCAAAATTTATAGATACCATGTTACAATGGGATGGTCATAGAGTTGGGTTGCCTTGTATGTATGTGTGTGTTTGTGTGCTAATAAGTACTTGGAGGATGTAAAAAGTACATCAAAGGTTGGGCCGGGATACCAATAAAACACAACCCTCGGCCAACATATTACTCTGTAGTATAACTTTTGTTGACAACTAAAATCGTTATAGGATCGATCTACTCATTGTTCTAACAAGAAAAAAGATATTTTTTTATTGCATAGAAAACATCGTATTCTTTGTTGAATTTCTATATATATCTTAAATTGGACATGAAGAGTTCAATAAATTCATGACATAGTAGAGTCAGATAGATTTAGAAAAACTGATGGGATATATAATAACAATAGAAAGTTTAATTTTTTAAAAGCTCAAGCTCTTTATTAGAAGCTCCAATAAACTGTTCCTTAACCCTTGTTAGTCGCCAAATATGGTTCTAAATTATATAGTTTGAAATTTATTAATCACGTTTTTTTTTAAATGAATGTTTATAAAAAGAAAACTATTAATTTGCTGATAAGTGACAAAAGTGTATATAAGTCGCTGATTTGTTTAAGAGTTAGAAATAGGGTCGCTATTAGAAGTTGAATGAATTAGTTAGAAATTGATTAATATTTGACACGAGAAAAAGAAAGGGAGGTTTGTGTTTCAATTCAAATATATAGCGTGATATGCAAGAATATATTGAGGTGTGAAATTTCATTTTGAATGATTGATTTGTTGTTGGCTTCTCTTAATCACCCTTTGTTTTTTTTCTGTTGCTTCCTTATTACATCTTTAACTAAACTGCACCTTTCAGCACACAACATAGTACTCCAAATTTTAACTACGAAACCACCCTTATAATCATGCCTTTTCAAGACTTTTGTATACATATCCGTCATTTTGTTGGAAACCATCAAAATACTTTTCACACGTTGCAAAAAAAAATAATAATTAAAAATAAATAAATAAATAAAATAACTATATATGGTTTATCGTATGTGGGTACATATGTTAACATCGTACGGAGATTAGGCTAGGGGCAATGGTGACCGCGGTCAACACTGTCACATCAGCGCCATTTCACTACAAAAAACATGTCTCACTTAAACACAAAAACAATTTAAAAATACACCACACACAAACAAATATGGAGGACTCGGTCGAGTATACGACCGAATATAAACGTGACCAGCACCATGACCAACCCCATGTAATGAGGGGATGCGTCCAAATCATGCTGACTGACAAGGTCAACCACCCGTTACGGGTAGTCTTAGATACTTGATAGCATAAATGTCTAACAAAATACTTTATCATCATTTTTGTCTAGTATATTTATCAAAATAATAATAATAATAATAAATAAATAAATAAATAAATAAATAAATAGTGGAACATTTCAAGAAACATCTATGTCAAATTACAAACACTAGAACATACTTAACTTGGATTCAATGCCCAATCTAATACCTGTTGATTCAAGGGTTCAAGCACACGGTTAAGATATAAATGAATCAAATATTAATAGAGAAAGGATTGTATTTCAGGTAAGTGAGTTAAACTATAAGTTGTGCTTTTTAGTTTTCATTTACCATAAGAGGGTTGTTCTCTATTGTTAGCCTTTGCTAATTCAGCTATTTTTTGTTTGTTTTGGCTTTCTGCTCATCTTGCTATCTTTTGCTGGACTTTTAAAAACTTAGTCAGATGTTCTTCTTAGGAATAGAATTTTGAAATCTAAGAACTCTTTTGGGTTTACTGCAAAGTGCAAACACCCTGCTTGCAACTTTGAAATTAATATGGGTAGACATAACTTATCTTCTTGACATATGGTTCTAAACTTCTATTAGCTATTGTAATATTTTAAGGCATGCATATTCATCCATCTTTCAAGTTTCAACTCACAAATTACAAATTTATAAATATTGCCACAGTACCATTGTCCAAAAAAACTGCATCAAACAGGGAGAAAGGATCAAGGGAACAACGATTCAATCAACAATTTATAACTGCAAAAGGCCTAGACATATAAACAATTTCACTTCGGCTTTGGTCATCAAGAATCGGCAAGTCTCCTATGGGACTAGCTTTTTAGAAGAAAAAGTTTTAGAAACAGGTTTTGTTGTGGCTTCAAAACAGAACCTTTCATTTCAAAACAGAACCTTTCATCTTTTTAACTATCAACGTTGTTGGGTGATACATGTGTTACTCGTCACATCTTAAATAACAAGGTCAGCAAAATTTAGTCATCCAATAGTTTTGAAGACGATTAAAATTTGTGCACCTATCATGAGACCATAAAGTTATAATACTTTTACATGACTATTATACCCAATGCTGGCCTTTATCATATCCTAGGTTCATGTATTTATTGATACAAACTTCAAGCCTTGAAATATTTTTGGTTAAACAATAACTCAGTATTTATAGACACAAATCCACTCTCTTTTGTTCTCATCAAGCACATTCAACAAGCAGAGATATTTCAGACATTCAACACAGCCTCAGATATTCAACACAGCCTGTTCCGACTTTAAGCAAAGACCTTAACACTCAAGTTAACATGACTAAGTAAACTTGACTCAAATTATGAACAAGAACATAATCATCATAGACCAATTTCCATATCAAGACCACACAACCCAGCAAATGAAATAGTATTCATTTAAATGAACACAGAGCCATAAAGATGTACTCACCAATTAAAGAACCAACCATTCAAAGCAATTAAGCCATATATTGTAAAAACTGAAACTACCAATGTACCATTGTATCAAAGCCTATAACTTAAGATGTATGACTTCACAGCAGATGATTCATACAAACAGACGACTACTTCTAATAACAGTCGGATAACAAAAAAGAGTATCATTGCAATCTTTGGGTATTTAAAGATGAAAGGGCATATTAATTTATTCATGCATAAGAGCTGCAAATCCACAAATAATGTAAGAACCATAAACATGTTCTGAAAAAACACTTTCGACATCACGGGTGCCTAAACAAGATAAGTTTCACAGACATTCAACAAACACTCAAGTTTTAAACTTTAAACTTTACTTGTGGATACGAAACTAAAATTTAAAAAAATGAAGACTGAACTCATATAACAAACAAGAACATAACCAACCAAAGATCACTTTCGCTATCACGATAACATACAACCCGGAATCAAACAGCAATTCATTAAGAAAAATCAAACTCAGTGTCATAAGGTGGTCCAAGCAGTTTAAACCAATCCAGCGTGCTATAAAACTTTTAAACCCCCAAAAAATACCTTACATCATACCAAAGTCTTAGACAAGAGTATCTCATATAAGATCGGGGACTTCACAGCAATTAAATATTATAATCAGACCACTGTTTCCTACAACATTTGGAAAAGCAAATGCAGTGTACTGTGCACCAATGCTAATTTTCCTAGCAGCTTCTGGTACTTACTGATATATGAGTTATAAGCAAGCACCCAAAATCACATCAAATTCGGTTAGCAAAAAGGCTGGAAACCAACGACAATCGTTGACTATGCTAAAGTGTGTATCCCAAAATGACCTCTAAAAGAGCCTAACATCATGACACGTACACTTGATCGTGAACAGCACATTAAAAATCGACTTCTATGAACAGATGCCTCCCTCTATAAGTATTGAAGAATAAATAAAAACATACTCATACCATATAACATGTTCACTAGCGTTTAATATAAGAAAGCACCCATGAATCAATACATCAATACCCAAGACCACATGGTTAATCAATACATAAACAATAACGTCATAACTTATATCTAACTTCTTAGACCACAACATTACCTCTTTATGAAAAACTTTCAAAAATCCGATTAAAAAAAGGGCATTCTAACAAATGTGACTCAAAAGCATTCGTGATAGTCCAACAACCCATCATTGAACATAACCTCGCATTCTTAGCACGCATTCAATTTTCCGCTCAAATTCTATTCAACTGAAACTGAAAGTCACATCGTCTTATTCAGTACTAGGTGACTAGTCCACAAAACCACTACTTGAATAGGCAGTCCTACAGCTACACAATATTTACATTTAACCATGCTAGACAACACTCTTCAACTTTCATGTAACACCATCTCAAATATCCTGTGTACGTAGCTAGCAATAACAGGCACTCGCAACGCGCACAATTTTACTCCAAGCATATAGCATTAATGTATTCAAAACAAAGTACAACTAATCTCATCAAAACAAAACCACAGCGACTTATACCTAACGTAGCATACCACAATAGTTACCTATTATGCAAAACTTTCCATAGCTAAATGCACTTTGTGCCGCACTAGACATTGTCTTAAACCACTAAACTAAACAATCTTTAGTTTTCATGCAACAGCATATAAAAGGTCCATATATTGATAACAGCTAAATAACATTATAAGACTAATTTCAGCAGACAAATTAAACCATAACATAACATATCCATAAAGAGTACCAACAATCTCATCAAAACAAAATCCCAAAACAACACAACTCATAATCCAAATAACACCTTTTTAAGAAACCAAAAACACCTAATCAATCTCCTGAAGTGAAGCACCAGCTGCCACGTCATCAACAGTAAACTTCTCACCCTTACCCTTATCAGCAACACTTTTACCCTTAGCCTTCCTCTCAAGCAAATCCTTCCTGTCCTTATCAAGCTTCAACTTAGTCACCACAACTTTACTAGGGTTGACTCCAACGTTAACAGTCTGACCATTGACTTTCTCCCTAGTAATCCTCTCAATGTGAATAACCCATTTCCTACGGTACACCTGGACCACTTTCCCTTCACGTCCTTTGTAGGTCCCACGAACCACCTGCACCTCGTCGTCTTTGCGAACTGGGATGGACCTGACGTTGTACTTGGATCTGAGCTCGGTTGATAAGGGGGCTGACATGAGCACGCGACGGACTGATGATGGGGCTGTGAAGTGGGCCTTGCGGTTCTTGCGACGGGAGCTGGTGACACGTGGGTTGTACTTCATTTTTGCTGTTCTGCGGTGGTTCTGTGTGGGTGGTGTGGCGGCAGCTGAATGTTGGTATTAGGGTTTTGAGGGATTTATAATGGGATGATGGGAAGGGCTGAAAGATGTTGGGCTAAGATGGGCTGGTCATATATTTTGATTCATTTTTACCTAGTCCATTTCGTTTTCTTATGATAAGTGATAGGGATTAGGGGTGTTCACAAATATGGTAAAAAATCAAAAACTAAAACTGAACCGAATCGAATAAAACGAAATCTAACTATACTTTAGTAATTTTGATGTGAACTAACTTTGGCCATTTTCAAATTATACTTTAGTAGGTAAAAATGATATTTTATATGTAATGTATAGTTAATTTTTATTTTCAAAGTAAACAATTATTACAAGAAATAAAAGGTATTACTTTGAAGTGAATTATAGATACCATGCGATAAATGACATAAACCCGACTCAAAGTTAAACAAATTATGGTCGAGTGGTTGGCAACTCTTTTATGAAATGCCCGACACTAGATTGAAATTGCACGTATGTTTCTACAATACATTCTATAAACTTCTAAAATAATGTAAATTTACATGTGTTTTTATTGTAAAATAGTTTAAACTCAAATGAGTTTTACTCAAAAATGTAAAAATGCACGTATGTTTCTACTGTACATTCTATAAACTTCTAAAATAAAAACCAAAAACATAAAAGTTATAGTCGTAACCTTTAGATTTTTTATAAACCAAGAACATTATATAATACACAAATTTTGATTTCAAATGTATCATTTTGAAAACACATATGTAATTGAAGTTTCTCATCAGATTTTTTCGAACATTTGTGCACGCCTTCCAAAAACATATATGCACGCCTTCAAAGAACATATGTGTACTTCCAGTTTCTCATCAAATTATTTAGAACATGTGTGCACGCCTTCAAAGAACATACATACACGCCTTCAATAATCGTATTACTTCAAACGCGACATATTATCATCATGCATTTATGTGTGCATCTACTTCTAGGTCTTCAATTCTATCACCATCGTCATTAGTCTGGTACAAACAAAAGCCCATTTTTTTCTTACCGCCAAACTTTTATTTATGTTGGTGCCTATTATAAAATCACACTAGTGTTTTGTTACTCATTTGAAGTCAGTTTTCTATTGCTACAAGTCAATTAGTTAACTACAAGTGGCCAACTTTTCAGGTTTCTTATACCTTAGTTGTTAAGGAGAAAATGCAAGCTACTGGTGAGGGATGATATGCAGTTGAGGAAAACCATCATTCAACACTACCATTCAGATACTATAGGTGAGCACTCATGTACTACAATAACTCTGCACAGACTAAAAACTATGTTCTATTGGAAGGGTATGCAAAAGATGGTCAAACAGTTTGTGAGAGAATGTGATGTTTATCAAAGAGAGAAACCTGATTTGGCAGCCTATCCTGGACTCTTACAGCCCTTACCTATACCATAAAAGATTTGGTCTTCAATTTCCATGGATTTTATTGAAAAACTACCCAATTCACAAGGAAAAACAGTCATTTTGGTGGTGGTATACAGATTAACCCAACAAGCTCATTTCATTGCTATGTAGCATCCCTTTACTGCAAGTTCAGTGGCTCAATTGTTCCTTGATCATGTGTACAAGTTACATGGGCTGCCTGAGTCCTTTGTAAGTGATAAAGATAAGGTTTTCCTAAGTCATTTTTTGGCAATCAATGTTTAAAACCCTTAAAGTACAACTCAAAATGTCCACAGCCTATCACCCACAAACTGATGGAAAATGTTTGGAATGTTATCTTAGGTGTATAACTAGTGAGAGGCCAAAGGAGTGGGTTATTTGGCTACCTATGGCTGAGTTCTGTTACAACACTAATTTTCACTCAGCTATAAACACAACACCCTATGAGGCCATCTATGGTCAAAAACCACCATTGCATTTTCCTTATGTACCTGGTGACAGTGTTGTGGAAGCAATTGAAAGATCATTGCAGGCTAAAGAAAGGTTCAGTACAGATGCTTAAGTTCCATTTGCAAAGGGCACAATACAGAATGGTGAATCAAGCTAATAAACACAGAAGTGATGGAGTGCTAGAATTTGGAATGTGGGTTTATTTGAAGCTTCAACCTCACAAAATCTGGGTTAGTGCCAACCTTGATCACATAACCTCACTGGCCAGCTTTGACGAAAACCTCGACTCTTGAACTTCTTTGTGGTCATCACTATCCACTACATCCAAATTGATATGTTCTTTAACTTCTACCAATGTGAGCTTCTGCATAGAAGTTTCTTCCGACAAATCATTGTTTGCTTCAGGTGGGGACTGGATTGAAGGAGAATCTGCTAGTTGTAGCCATTTTCTCCATTCGCTGCGCCTTCTTACTTTGTCACCATGGAACAAAAGAAAAAGTAACGAGTGATTCATAAAATTATTAATTACCAATGTTCATTTATCTATATTGGGTAACTCGGGTAAATGTATTATCTGTATCTGTAATATGTAAAAATAAAGAATTCAAAATTGGCTTAAAGGATGATGTTGAACTTGTCAAAATTAGCCCAACTTGTACTTTGAACGCACAAGGTCTTCATATCATTTTGTTCAAAATTTTAGTCATATTAAAGGTAATACAATTCGTGTTACTTATTAGACACACTAATTACGTATAAAACGCATAAGCTTTATTTGCAAAAAGTATTTTGTAAGCAAAAATACTAACTCGCTTTAACATGTTACATGTTTCTAGTTAAGAGACGACATGCAAAACTTAGCTCTAAAATGATATATTGGTATAATTTTCAATAGCCCAATGAAAAAGATGCAACTATCGTTTATTGTTGTTAATTTCTTCTTTTACAGAGTTATAAATCATTTTAACTATTAGAATTCTTAAGTCGTGACTATTAAGCAATAATGCAATATGTTTACAGATATGGAGTCTGTTGGAAAATACCTCGACAACAAACCCGAAGTTCGATCGCGGAACGCTAAATCGCGAGTTGTATCGAGCACACGTAGCAAACACGAGAGACTACAAAGAACCGACTAGAATATGCACACGATATACCCTCAACGAACCCTTTATTAATACCAATAAAGCTTTTACAATTGAGGAAGAAGAATGAATAACTAGCATCCCCCTCATCTCTATTTATAGGGATGAGGAGGTGGAAACCTTAGTTTGCCTTGCACTCCAAGCTAACTAATTCTAGTTCTAGTCTACTACCTAATCTTATTACGAAGTACACTTAAGTCCCTAATCTATATTTAAGTTTACTACTAATTTCCTACAATTTCCACCTTAGGAGTAACACTTAAACATAACCGATACTTAGCACCTTTTCCTCGTGCTGGAACCTCGGACCGGTGACCACCTTGTCGACCAGGCATTGTACTTCAGTAATTTTCCAAGATTAGCTTCTGTAGACTCCTTCACTTTCTTCTTTCCAGCAACATTGCCCTCTGCACCCTCTTGACCAGGTACTCCGGTTACTGTAATGTCCGCCCCCACCTTTATACCAAGGTGTACCTTTCCCTGCTCATTTACCAAGCAGTCCGTGTTTGTCTTTTCTTCAAGTTGTTCAACCTCCAACTTTCTTTGAGCCACTGCAGCATCATCGTTACTAACCTGAACATCCTCAGCTTCACGATTCCCTTGAGCTCCCTGCAGTTCCACCTCAAACCAAACACGTTTAGACACATGTACTCCATGGACTCCTGTTTTAACACCAGGACCAAGTTGTTTGAACCCAACTTGTTTATGACCAAGTTGTTTGAACACAACTTGTTTATGACCAAGTTGCTTGAATCCAACTTGTTTTGAACCTCCATGCTTTTGTACACCAAAAGTCGTCACTTTTACTTCAAGAGTATACACACAGTTCTCTTTCCTGATCCCGGTCATCATAACCCGACAACCTTTGATCACTTTGACTCTTCCCATCTGCATCTTCACAGTGTAACCCCTTTTTTCAAGAGTACCCAATGAAATCAAGCTTTTTCTTAACCCTGGAACATACCTGACATCTTCCAGTATAAAGCTTGAACCATCATGCAACTGTATCTTCGCTTTTCCTGTCCCTTTGATAGTGCATGTCCTGTTATCACCTAACTGAACCGAACCACCATCAAAATCCTTGAAGTCATACAAGAAATCCCTCCTATGTGTCATATGATAAGATCCACCTGAATCCATTATCAATTCAGTCATCTCATCATTCCCGACCACCACCAAGGCTTCTCCAAAGTAGGCGCTACCGTCGTCATTAGAAGAATTAGAATCATGATCATGCTTACCCTTCCTGACGAACCCGCTTGACTTCTTCTTTGGACAGTCTCTCTTCAGATGACCCTCTGAATGACATATGAAGCACTTGAATTTACCAGTTCCACCCCTTGACTTAAACCGCGAACTTCCACCAGAATGAGCTTTCCTTAAATGATCTGACCCTCCCCTTACATATAACCCGTCACCAGTTTCTTCCTTTGTACCTTCAGTTCTTTTCTTCAAATCTCTAGAATTCAGAGTTGCAAGAACATCCTCCATTGTCAAGGATTCCCTCCCATACAACAATGTCTCTACAAAGTTTTTGTAAGACGATGGCAATGACGTAAGTAGCATAAGTGCCTGATCTTCATCCTCAATCTCGATATCAATATTCGCTAAATCAAGTATCAACTTATTAAAATCATCTATATGATCACCCAGTTTCGTACCTGGACTCATATAGTATGTGTACAGCTTCTTCTTCAGATACAGTCTGTTTGCTAAGGACTTAGTCATATACAGACTAATCAACTTCGACCAAATTCCTGCAGCAGATGTTTCCTTGGTAACTTCCCGTAAAACCCGGTCTCCCAAGCATAGAATCAAGGTACTGTATGCCTTCTTCATCAAAGCAGCCTTTTCACCTGCTTCCATGTCCATGGGTAATGTCTCTAATGCAGCATCACATCCCAACTGTACCATTAAAGCACACATCTTTATTTGCCATAACCCGAAGTCATTATTCCCATCGAATTTCTCGATGTCAAACCTAGTTATCGAACTAGCCATTCTTCTTATACCTTGCTAAAAACCTTGTCAAGTTGTTTCTTAACCAACTTTACCGACAAGCCTCACAAGTCGTGTGCAATATTCCCCTTGTTGCTATAAACCCTTATTGCAAATCGANTTATTCCCATCGAATTTCTCGATGTCAAACCTAGTTATCGAACTAGCCATTCTTCTTATACCTTGCTAAAAACCTTGTCAAGTTGTTTCTTAACCAACTTTACCGACAAGCCTCACAAGTCGTGTGCAATATTCCCCTTGTTGCTATAAACCCTTATTGCAAATCGAATTAATTAGAATAACCCTAAACCCTCGATTTCGAACAAGCAAACCCGATCGTAAACTTGAAACCCAAGATAAACCACGATCAAAATTGAACCACAAGAAAATCCCGCAACAAAAACCTTCAAATAATCAACTTTAAAAAACCTTAAAGTCAAACCTTGAAGTTGATTTTCTAAACCGAAAATCAAACAGAGCACTTTGCTATAATCTATACTATCTATAATGGAAAAATGGTAAAAGTGAAATGTTGAGTTTTCAACAATAGTCAAATGAGAGAGAAAAGTGAAATGTAATTAATACTCTTATTAAAACACCCCATTACTTAAAAGTATAATGATTTATTCACATTGTACAACCAATTAAAATACAAACCGGGTTGACCCGGGACGCTTCAAACCCGCGCGGGTTGACGCGGTTTAATTTGACCCATTTCCGACCCAACCTAGCAAGTTGACCCGGTTTAAATCGACCCATTTTTCGACCGAAACGGTTCAACCGGTTGAACCACCCGGGTCGAACCGGGTTTCAAAACATTATCCATTACTTAAAAGTACAATGATTTATTCACATTGTACAACCAATTAAAACACAAACCGGGTTGACCCGGGATGCTTCAAACCCGGCGGGTTAACCCGGTTTAATTTGACCCATTTCCGATCCAACCTAGCAAGTTGACCCGGTTTAAATCGACCCATTTTTCGACCGGAACGGTTCAACCGGTTGAACCACCCGGGTCGAACCGGGTTTCAAAACATTATCCATTACTTAAAAGTACAATGATTTATTCATATTTTACAACCAATTAAAACACAAACCGGGTTGACCTGGGACGCTTCAAAGCCGGCGGGTTGACCCGGTTTAATTTGACCCATTTCCGACCCAACCTAGCAAGTTGACCCGGTTTAAATCGACCCATTTTTCGACCGGAACGGTTCAACCGGTTGAACCACCCGGGTCGAACCGGGTTTCAAAACATTATCCATTACTTAAAAGTACAATGATTTATTCATATTTTACAACCAATTAAAACACAAACCGGGTTGACCTGGGACGCTTCAAAGCCGGCGGGTTGACCCGGTTTAATTTGACCCATTTCCGACCCTACCTAGCAAGTTGACCCGGTTTAAATCGACCCATTTTTCGACCGGAACGGTTCAACAGGTTGAACCACCCGGGTCGAACCGGTTTTCAAAACATTATCCATTACTTAAAAGTACAATGATTTATTTACATTGTACAACCAAATAAAAACATATCTATCAAATTAAATACGACCAATTAAAACACAAACAGGGTTGACCCGGGACGCTTCAAACCCGGTGGGTTGACCCAGTTTAATTTGACCAGTTTTCGACCCAACCGGTTGAACAACCCGGGTCGAACTGGGTTTAAAAACATTATGTTTAATTTCCAAATCTTCAAACTTTTATTATTTTCTGTTTATAACCTATAAACTTTTTTCATCAATAAACTATCTATCGCTATAAAATCCCGTTGCTATGCACGGGTACTCGTCTAGTAGTTCTAAAAGTATAAACAGATTTTTAGAAAACTAAAATTAATAACTTTGACTTTTTAGCCACACCCTAAAAGGACCAAAGTGCCCCTAAAAACTTGTCAACAAATTTGTAGTAATCTTTCACGTGACTTTTCAACCAAAAGTCAAACTTTTATTTAGATTTCTTTTTCTTCTCGTCGTTCGCTGCTCTAAATATGAATTCGAAACCCGATTTTTTTTTCTTTGCTCGAACATTAAACCAACTCGGCACCTCGATCTAACACTTGAACTTCGATGACCACAATAACCATGGCTCTTGATACCACTTGTTGGAAAATACCTCGACAACAAACCCGAAGTTCGATCGCGGAACGCTAGATCGCGAGTTGTATCGAGCACACGTAGCAAACACGAGAGACTACAAAGAACCGACTAGAATATGCACACGATATACCCTCAACGAACCCTTTATTAATACCAATAAAGCTTTTACAATTGAGGAAGAAGAATGAATAACTAGCATCCCTTCATCTCTATTTATAGGATGAGAAGATGGAAACCTTAGCTTGCCTTGCACTCCAAGCTAACTAATTCTAGTTCTAGTCTACTACCTAATCTTATTACAAAGTACACTTAAGTCCCTAATCTATATTTAAGTTTACTACTAATTTCCTACAGGGTCGGCGAAGACATTTATGGATACTTTTTCTGCACCTACAGGATGCGAATATTACACATGTAATCGTAGATGCACCGTAAAACATGGATGGTATGCAGTAGCATATTGCTTTTCGTATTTCGTTTGTCGTTGCGAGTATCCTTGTTATGGAGAGGAGAGGGATGTTGAGAATCATGGTGTTTCTCCATCACCATCCTAATTCAATTAGATCCCACATCTTCTCAAATAAAAATATTGGTTATGTAATTTAATCTTTGTAAATGTTATAAAGATTTACCAGTATTTAACATGTGCCTCTATAGTACTTACTACGGATTTGAATTACAATTCTAATTTGGTTGATTCGTTTTGAGATTGAAACTATCACTTCGAGATTTGAACTTGTTAATCCGTCAACCCACCGATGGCTAACTCACTCGACCCTTTTAGGCTTGAGTTACATAAGCTATAAACGAATTACATGAATCGTGCATGTTCATGTTAGGCTTGAGTTTCTTGACATGACGAGCCGTGTTAGGATTAGGGCTGTACCAACCCAAACCCGAGTTTCCTCCCACCCTTAGTATTGCTAATCTTTTTGATTCCAATTAGTTAAAAAGTAAGCGACACATTTCTTGCAAAATGTAACGACTCAAGTAATATATGATAATAACTCACCCAAGTTGGCTCGTCTATATACTATGAGTCTATGCCGACTTGCAAGCAAGTAAAAAACAAGTAACAAGCGATTGCATCTTTCAGGTACGGTCTTAAGTCAACAATTTCAGATTCATAACCAGTGAATTACACATGACCAAATACGATATAGGTGCTTATAATTTATCGATTCTCCACCCATAAGGTTATCTGTATATGCTTACCCTGAAAGATTCACTTTGAATTGGCATGTCACCACTCACCCCAAATTGGATAAGTAAGGATGAAACCACAAGACATTTTTACAGCAATTAAAAGATGGTGTGTTTAACATTTACAGTTCCTGCATACATCAGCTATATACAGTTCGATTTGACCCAGATAGATTGAGTTGATACCGAAAAGTGATGTACACAGTGAATTAAACATACATATCAGCAAATCAACCTAGTCTTCTAGCATTTAGAAAACATCAAGACTACCGCCTACCAGATTCAAGATCTTCAAGTGACATATCTGAACCATCAAACGAACATACCATTGCTGAAGTGTCATTTCTTCCATGTTGCTGAATTTCAACTTGACCCACGCTATTACAAGTCGGGGGAGGTCCAGAAACTTGAGTGTTACTACACAACTCTGAAGCCCGGAAAAATGCATAAGGTCCCCAACCTTTACGAGCACATGTTTAGATGGCATTAACATGTGAAGAAATATAAAATATCTAAATAATGACATTAAATGTTATACCTTCAGCGTGATATGGTGGTGCAAAAAACTGCAAGTAGCAAAATACGGCCATTGTGAGACCTGCAAGACAATTTAGATTTCTTACTTTTTTTTAAGCCCAACAAGAATGACAGCTATTGAACCTTATATTAAAAAGTACTGTACCTATTAGACCTCCGCCAATTACATCCTGCCAATGATGGCGATAGTTATCGACTCTAGAAATAGAAACAAGACATGCAACAAGCAAAGGTAAAAAAACTAGACATAGTTTTGCAGCATGGCCTTCTCTGTCAAATGCTTTTATTTTTCCTGATAAGTAGAGTGACAAAAATCCAAGACCAGCAAAAGACCCTGCAAATAAAATCACAAAAAGTAGCGCTAAGCATACTATTAGTAAATTATACTTAACAATGGAGCAATCAGAGTGAGAGACGACTTTTGCTTACATGAAGAGTGCCCACTGGGGAAACTCTTGTGGCCTTGTCTTATGACATTGATATCACCGTGACATACAACAGCTCCCCATTTATCATAAATCTGAGATACGATAATTGACAGCATAAAGACATTGATAACTAGAGGAGATAATAAGGAAGAAAATAATCTTTAATCTTCTTACATCATTTCCATCAGGAAAGCAGCGCCAGAAAAAGTCTGGTCGAGGTCGACCAACTGCATCTTTAATAGCTTCCGTTATAACCCCAGTTATAAAAACAGAGAACAGAAGTCCTGAGGTAACAAAGGAAAATCAATATTCTTGATTTTTCAGATTGAGCATAACTACAAAATGGAAGACTTATTCACCTAGTATGGCATGATGAAGATCGTAGACATCTTTTCTATGAAGATAGAATGCGACGAAGATTGTCATCGGCAAGAAAACTGCATATAGCTAGTAGAAAAACTATGAAATAAGAGAAATGGATGTTTGTTAAAGATACAGAAAAGTTTCAACTCACTGGAACACTCCAAAATGGGATGGTGCTATCCTTTAACGGATACTTGAGATCGCCCATCATGTCTTTTCCAACATAGCGATTGAAAGGATGGATAAGGCTTAGGATTATCATAAGTGCAAACAGTATTGTAAGAACCAACCAATCATGCATATGACTCCTTGCCAGTGCTAATCCATGAGACTTTACAGTATGTGTTGCTTGTGGTGAATCCATCATTGTATTGAGAAATTTGGGCTCTTGTCTTGAAGTTTCCTGTACAACCACAAAAACCAGCAATTTGAGTGGGATGGTACTAAAGTTACATTTAATGATTCAATAAAAAAGCAAATGGTCGATACATAAACTATATCTATAGTATTCATAAATGTGTGGAAAACAAGCTTCACAAAATGAAAAATGATAACTTTAAAGTTAACATATTATAGCAACCAGATTATTCTTGATATAATGATACCCTAGCAACCATGGTTTCTGTAATATACGAAGAACATTCAACATCCAAAAAGTACTTTGGAGTTTGCAGCCAAGAGATGCAGTGACTTTACAACGTTACCAAACAACGAAAGATAACGTAACTCATGACTAAACCGAATTTTGACTACATATACAGGTCATCTATTGAACAATTTCAGTCGCCCATGTTCTTCCTTCCTTGGACAGTGACAGAGTCATTTTCACTTCATAGACAAGACGAGTTCGAGGAATTATATATTAACATCATCAAAGACAGTTATAGATACGGAAGTGGGAGATGATTGTGAAATAAAGACTGTAATAGACAGGGACGGAGTCAGGGGGTTCCCGCGGGTGCCCGGGCACCCCATGAATTTTTTCGATATAGTGTTCATTTTTGAAAAAAACATCCATTTTCCCTAAAGTCATCTAAAATGCACCCGGTTCATTGAAATGTGTTTCTAGTATTACTATTNTTTGTGCATCCGGTTATATTTGGTCCTGGATCCGTCCCTGGTAACAGAGTCCTAAAGTAATCGAAGTGATCAAATAGTGTTTGGTGGACACATCCAACAGTTAGAAGCCACTGGATTCCATATAAACCAAAACATGTTAGACCATTCTCACCACATGGATCTATTATTACACAAGCTTCTCCGATCCCCTTCCTTCTCTATAACTGTCACTTATGTGTTACTTCACTAACTTCCTTATCCCATCGACAAGTTATCGTTGATCAAGTGTGAGGATGTAGTGGTCGCTAGAAAGGTTTTAAAGTGGAGAATTTCTACGATGATTTGCCGTTTTCTTAACGAGCGTAACAACGCCTAGTTATGATTAGTATTCCTTCTGTTAAGGAGACAGGATTCGGGAACCTAACATACAACTCCTAAAAAATGATTGAAAACACCAATCACTTTTAATCCTTAGTATATATAAGAACAAACCTTTTACAACACAGGAATATAATATCTTGCAAAACGCAATTTCAACTAACTCCATAGTTAATTTCTTATGTAAACTTTAAATTTGTAACAATATACTGAATTATATGTCTTTAGGATATAAGAACTTGCAGTTAGTAACATTTGAATTCACGTAACAAATTTAATTCAAGGGAATCCTATAACTGAAACGGGGTTACGATATAAGTAACTGCTCAAGATTACAAATAGTAAGTGGAAACATCAATAGATAATGACATAAATCACGAAGAAGGGTAAACAAAAGCATGATGTGATTACCTTGTATCAGTTATATTCGTAGGAAAACTGTGCACATGGTGGAAAAGTGACAAAGATTTGAACAATGGCATAATAAAGTGGAAGTGTAACTATGTATGTTTTTGTTGGGCGATGCCACGTTCGTTGGCGGTTTTTAACACATGGCATCGTAGGATACGCCGATGTGGCATTTAATAATTGGCAAATTTGAGAAGAAAAAAATAAACGAACGTGATGGAATTTACTAATTCAAATCACGCTTACATCTGTCTTTCATGATCGACATCAGCCCAATAATTCTACCCCATTTAGTGCTCGTACGGCCCATAAATCAAACTTACTCATAAAAATTTATTGGATCAAGTTCAATACACTTTTAGACATTATCTCATTTAACTTCAAAAAAGAGGGTTTTAAATGTGTTTTAAACCCATACAAATGATGAACCTGCTATGACAAAACAGTTAAATCAGTAAGAAGTCCTTTCGGCCAAAACAGCAATCCGTCTGGGACCAGACCGGCTTTAAAACGAGCCTACACAGTTCATTTTCCGGTTTTGGTTATTTTGAGACTTTCGATTCCAGTTTAATAACAATATGGTTCATTCCAATTCGGTTTTATACACATACTGACATACACAAAAACTTAACTTTGGAACTCATGTTAAACCAAAGAGTCTTGGTACACAATGGTTATGCTACATAGAAAAAGTATGTTACTACTCAATTTACACATATAAACATGATCACATTTCAATAAGCAGAGCCTAAATCTACACACAACCAAAACAATAATTATTAAACTTACACAATCTCAACAAACCATTCACTCATCCATTCCAATATTATTCTTGTTACTAAACATTCTTGTAAGCTTTGGTATCACTTTTTCCTTCCTTAAAGAACCAGACTTACCTGAATACCGGGTCATCGAAGTCCTTACCCTATGCAATTTAGCCCGTTTAATTGTTCTCCGAGGAGAAGCCACAACTTTGGCCATTAACTCCGGCTCGTCGTCTACTCTTTCATATTCATCTTCACTTAATTCACTAATCTCTCTTTGTGTCATCTCAACTTTCATCAATATTTCCTTTTCATGTGCCTTCAAAGCCTCAACCCAAGCCTGTGCCGCAGCTATTTTCTTATCGGCCAGCTCAGTAGCCCCTCCGGATTTAGATGTTAAGTATTCGTATTCAAAGTTAGAGATTGTTATCTTCGAACTGTTTATCGATGCAGTACCACGAGCTTCAATAGCTGTATTAATCATATTCTTTAAATCTCCCAAAGCTTTAGCTTCTGATGATTTAACTGTATCAAGCTCCTCCAATGCAGCTTCTAATCTTTCCTCAGCTACTTCTATTTCCGATTCGACTTTATCAATTTCCACATTCATTTTCTCGATCTCTTCATCGATAACATCTTTTTCTTTCTTTGATGTTTCGATTTCTGATGTTAACTGTTGGAGTGTGAAGACTAAATTTGATGCAACTGTGTGTGTTTTACTTTCACCAGATGTCAAGGAGTCGAGTTTGGCTTTAGCCCTTAATATCTTTGAGTTGAGGTTTTGAACCGTTATGTCTTGTCTTTGTTCTGCTTTATGTAATCTAGCTGTTTCGTCTCGAACATGTTTCAGCTCGTTTCTAATCACATCCATTGAAGTCATGAAGTTAAACCCTTCACCTTTAATAGATGCAAGTTCTCGTTTTGTGGCTTCCAATTCGTCGATTATAGAATTTAATGGAGACCCTTCTTGTTTCCTTACAATGTTGAGTTCATTTTCTAACATGTTTATATCAGAAAGTGTTATTTGAAGCTTGTTCTCTTCTTTGTGTCGAGTTTCAATAGATTCACATTCTTTAACAGCTTCAATTCGCGCCAATTCAACTAAAGCTTGCTCCTCACCAAGTTCTTGGATCTCTTTTTTCATTAATTCAATTGAGGCCGAAAGTGTAGAGGCTTTAGAATTTGATGCTTTTGATGCTCTTTCGGCGTGTCGTTTTTGCTTTGCCACTCGGGTCATATCTAGCTTAAGCTTGGCTAAATCTTGTTTCACGTTTTCAAGTTCTTGCATAACTTGTGCATAGCGAGCATCCTCATTGTTTAGGGATGTTTCTGGCTCTTCTTGTTGGCGCCATTTTGGTTTTCTAGGAGTTCCTCTCGACCTTGAATTTGCTTCTTCTATCTTTAAAGCTAAATCGCGTACGGCTTGTTTTGCATCAGAAAGCTCGGATTCTACACTATCCATTTCCGATTTCCACATTGGTGATTTGTCTTTGCTCTCTTTATATCGATAATTTTCTCGTCTTTGAGATGGCTGTACAAATTTGCATCAAAATGAGAAGAATTTCTTAAAAAAGAACTTTTTAAACATAAATTTTGATACCATATAAGGTTTATGTTGGTCTTAAAGGTTAACGTTGATAGGCCAATAAGCAGTAAAATATGTGGCCATGATAGGCTGATCATTGTTAGCATACTCTAACGAATATCTGCCTATCAACATTAACTTTACAAGGCTATAGTAACTCAAAAGCAATCAACATTAACGTTTTCGTTGATTAAGTGAGTGTTTTCATGATGTGAACCAAGGAGGTCATACCTTATAATCTAAATTCTCAAAGAAAAAAGAAGGAAAAAAAAATGTGGTGGTATTGGAATTACTTGAAGATTCATGATTTGTTTGTAGAGCAAGGTACAACAACACTACAAAGCTAGAAGGCAAAAGGTGCAATCCTTGACAACGTTACACATTCTGCACAATATAACGGTTCAATCAATATATATGAATGTTAACAAAAAGTTTTATTCTCTTGCAAAATAACCATGGAATGAGACTGAACAACTTACTAGAGAAAAGTACTAGTAGTGAAGGCAGAAGGTGTATCTATCACTGCAACACACATAACAACAAGATGAATAGCAAGTGTGATGAGATGAAAGATTTGGATAAAATGGATAGTGTTTGGAGTATATCTTTCATTTGAGATATAGGATGGTTCAAATAGTAATTAAATGGACTATTGAGGAAAAAGCTATAAAATTTGGTAGGTTGCTAGGCCTTGGAAAAATCATAACCTCTAATTTTTTTGCCCTTTATGGGACCCACTAATTTTATTGTTAATTTAATGTTTTTTGACAAAAGGTCAATGAATGTGTCCACAAAAAATAATTCTACTAATTGATAAACCATGTAATTTACAGTCTGGAAATATGTTGTTAAGAACAGCAAAGATACAAAAACAAATAACAAACGTTATATTTAAGGATCATTGTAAATTTGTAATGTTCTTAAGCTAGCAGATATTCGTTTTCTAATCAAGTGTGTTTCTTTCCTTTGTACATAGGAAAGTTCATTCGATTGTTGAAAGAGCTTGATTTTGATATTTGTATGATAGCGTAAACAGAATATTATTTGGACTACTTTCCAAAATTTGGTAATAAGGATTGTCTTAATATGTCGTTTCAATGACAAGGTACCGGAAAAGAATTTATTGTAAAAGTTGAGACGGCGAGCATATGTGTTCTTGGAATGGCGTATTTTGGAGTACTTGCATGAAGTGGCTATGCGTTTAACCATTAGAATCCCGAGTTAGCCTTAGGATTCTGACTTTGTGTCATTTAATTAAGCAGAGGTGGTAAATTAGTTTTAGGCATGTGAGATAGTAATATAGTATGAGTTAGCAAACTTTGGTGACAGAGTTTTGGATTTCAGAACAAGTCTGAGCCTATATACCACATATGATAAATTGATAAGGATTAATAAATATTTTTGTTTAACATTTTTATCTAAAATATGTTACAAAAGTAACGATTAAAGATCTCAAAGGAAAAGAAACTATGGTTCTGCATTCTTTGTCAGGCTTCAAAATTTTCAGTCATAAAGATATTTTATGATTAATTTAATTAGTCGACCCCCTTTCCTTTATAAAACGAGGAGAAGGGGTGATGCAAACACATCTCATCTTTTGTTCGTTCCTTGTCGTTGATCGATTCACATTAATAAACATAAATCGTTCGACTAACTTTGTGGTGTTTATCTCTACGGTTCTTCAAGATAAGTCGTTTGTTTATGTTCTTGATCTTGTGCGATCAACAACAAGTGTTCAATTCCGTATTTGTCGTTTCGGGTTTGTTGAATTGAAGTTCGTGTATCAGATCCTTAGCAGCAGAAGGAGGTCCCTTATTTGCAGGATTGTATACGCTGAAGTCCCCGAACTCTCTTCTACCACTGGCAAAAAATCGTCCAGTCATATTCCTTTTTTCAAAAACAGAACCTCAGTATGATGCTATAAACAAAAGCTCAAGTATTTGCCTATTTAAATGAGTGTGGATCATAGTTTAACTGTTGGTTTTCACATTGATTGGGAAGGTATAGCTTTTTTTTTTTTTTTTTTTTTTTTTTTTTTTTTTTTTTTTTTTTTTTTTTTTTTTTTTTT
>LBNU01013654.1:0-19766 GCA_014162995.1 Artemisia annua
CGCTCTAAGCTGATCACACTTAGGACGCCTAGACATTGTTGTTTGTTACTTTTATTACTCACTTATTAGAAAAATTATGATGTTGCCTATGCATTTCAATCCTATTAAATAGGAAAACCATAGCTCAAAAAGAATATGCCATGACTATGTTCCAAAAAGAAAAAAACAAAGTGCTGATATCTATAAGACATGATTGCATGTTCAGTAGCAACTATTTCCTAGATTTCGTTTTGGTTATTTCCATAGAAACAAACCATGCTACTGCAATACTATTTCAAAAGCAGAACATTCAAGGCCTTTATTATGACTTTTATTCAGTACAATATTTTACACAGACATGTCACATAAACATAATGGCCATACTTATGAAACAACTTAAGGATCAAATGATCCCTTAAGGTTTTGACCAAACACATCTTTGGCACGAGAATTTAGGTCAAATTCATCTAGCAATCTTGACAAATGCATGAACTTTTGATCATCTTTCACTTGAACCTCTTTTAGATGCTCTAACATCTTTTGCACACGCATAATTATTTGTACAGCATATAATATAGATAGTAATATCATATCTGGCTAACATGTACTTCGCACAAGTATAACAAAGGAATGTCATTGTTTTTATGCATGTGTAGAAGTGTGTAACTTTCTTTTTTTTTTTTTGTTTTTTTTTTTTTTTTTTTTTTTTGGTTCATTTGTCGCTAATGAAGTGACAATGATACATGCAGGCATAAACATATACTAATCCTTAAAGGAACGGCGGTCCTGCTATTTTGCATTTGTCGGCATATTATGCAATCTGTTTTTCCCTTACAGTCCGTGAGTAGATAGTGATGCAAGTGTAAAGAGTATATCCTCCAACATTTACTGCATGTGATGGATAGAGCGATCAGTAGATAGGATGCAGTTAAAGATAATAATCCTTCGCAACAATTCATGCATGTGGAGGATAATGGTCACATGGTACAGCACGATCCCTAATTGAACGACGACCAACTTTTCGCCGATAAACAAATGTTGAAAACATTAGGATAAGGTTATACTTGACTCGACGATGACTAATTGAATTCCTAAAAAGGAGAGTTGCCTTGGATATTTTTAAACATAACGTCTAAGAAAGAAGGCAAATAACTGTTTAAGCTTTATTGCTTTTGTAAAGACAAGTATAACATAAAAATTACGGCATTGTGTCTAAAAGAACGTAAGAAGTTAGTGTATCTGTCCTTTTAATAGCCATATTTGTCTTTTATATTGTTATACATTCTTTAAATATACATTTTGCTCTAGGTAGACGAATGTCATTTTCAAAAATGTAGACGAAAGTTACAAAAGCATGATACTATCGACATAAAAAGGGAGAATAAAGTAAATGTGATTCCTCGAATCTTGTAGTAAGCGGAACCGTCAATTGAAATGAAGTACAATAACGAACAAATACAACACGATCAAAGTAGATATAGACAAACCTGAATAGTAAGTTATAACATTACACGACAAAGGAAAACAAGCACAGCTCATTAACATGATTCCCTTGAAAAGTAGTTTCACATATGACTATTCAATAATGAATGTCTCCATGTTATAATGTTAAACAAACTACTGTCGAATTGAAACTTGCCCGAAATTTTTATAATTCGTTATAGATAGATGGAGAGAAAAAAATTGAAGTTTGGGCGTGCCTTTGACAACAATAAGATTTTGTTTACTACTAAAAAGGAAAGAGATAACAATTAAACCGTTTAATGTCATTAAAAAGAGAAAGTGAGGAAGTTGTAAGTGCCTAAGGACTAGATGAGGGATCAACCCTCATCCTTGTACTTCATGCTTTTGTGAATAATTTGCCGGAAGAACCCTTTTCCAAAAAAAAAAAAAAAAAAAAAAAAAAAAAAAGACTGGTAACTAACATTAATAGCTAGGTGAAGGAAGGAGCAACACAATAACTATTAGGGGACCACTTCAGCGCCACCTCAGAATTTCTTCAATAGCACTCCAATACTAAGACATTATCCATAACTGTTATTGGTGCATGTGGGTCTCATAACACATCACAAAAATACCCCACTCACTACGGCGGTCGTTGGTGAACCAACGAGGGACGAATAGCGTGGGGTACACGGTTCACTATGGCGCCGTTGTTGGGGGAGATTTTTGCCAATGGCGGTTAAAGGTACTCTTGTACCGTGTTCTCTAAGTTTTGTATCACACCTTTAATTCATTGACCAACTTTTAAACTGAATTTTCTAAATTTAGGGTTTTTTTTCCCGGTTTTATTACAACCACCTCCTTTAAATATTGATATCTCATTAACTTTTAACTCTGTTTTGAAGACATAAAGCTTGAGCCCTCACCGTTGACTATGTAACCCATATAAGGCTTTAACCATAAGTCCATAACAACTATATTCACTACTAGTTATCTATATCCATAATTAATGAAAACTCATTTTTTCGCTCAACGTACTTTTCCAACAAATATAAGGCCGACAAAGTATGTGTACAATTACAACTGAATAAAACAATCCTCACTACACCAGGTATTTTGAAATGACATCAGGTGTTTAAAAGTAAATGTATTGAGCTAGTGTAATTAAATTACCAAATTGCCCCCATGGTCCATCTATAAAATCTGTCCATTGTCAATTCAAATTTCATTATCATTTTGTCATTTCAACAAACAAAAACTCATTCCTCTCTTAACTAAAAAAATGGACACTTTAGCCGATCTAAATTGCACCGCCGTCGAAGGAAGATCATCAAACTTCTCTGAATGTTCGTCGTTTTCATCTACCTCTGATCATGACGAGTTCACACAAACTAATAGTGGTAGAGGCAGGAGCCGAAAGTGGAAGAAGCTAATGAAGAAGTTGGTTCAAGGAAGCAAGAAAAGCTTTTATGGATCTTCCAAGCCTATGGTATTTGGTTATGACGCTGTTAGTTACTCGCTCAATTTTGATGACGGAAATCTTGAAGATGATTATCCTTTCTATGGATCTAGATGTTCTCAAGCTTTAGGTGAATGCTTGTAGGATTAATTAGAGGGGGCATCATCATGTAAGCTAGATATACTTAAGGTCTTTAGTCTAGTGGTATGTGAGTTGACCACCAACCAAAATGTTGTGTGTTCAAGCCTTGCTGAAGGCATTCGTGACATAGGTTGTATATGGCATGAAAAAATTGCCGTTAAAAAAAAATTGTAAACTACTATTTTTTTTCTTTGATTGTAAATATCTAAATTAGTTGTTCAATGGAATGTATTGATTTCACAATTTAGTCTGCNATAACTAGGCATTATAGATTTCTGCCTAAACAAATGACATTCACCTGTGTCCTTTAAATAACCACAATAAAGCAAAACACATTTTACAAAATTATTACAACCAAAAACAAAAATAAAAAAACAACCACTTAACTGTTTATGCAGTCCCTGTAAACTACAATCACACACATTCACTCCCTTTAGCTTTCCATTTTAGATGCTCTGTATCTCTCTTTCAATGCTCTTTGCTAACACCAAAAGAAAACTGCCAAATAGATTACTATTTCTATAATCCCTTTAAACTCCACCCACAGCTTAAAACTGATTTGCCTTTTTGCACTTACACAAACTCACGGGAACTCCTTTTCCCAAACAGTTTACCTTACATGATTGCCACTTACCTGTAACAAAGCAATTAACAACTTAACATTCATTTCAGTGCTTTAAATTTTTTCTTTTTTTACTAACTTTGTTATTCTCATTACTTTTATGCAGAAACAGCCGAGAGTGCAACTACAGGAAAGACAACAATCACATCCACTCCAAAGAAGAAGCAGAACTAAACACTAGCTTGCCAATGTAAATATTTAAACGGTGTACTGCCGTAATCAAAAAACAATATGTTTTGAAATATATTTCTGCTGCCCATGCAAAAATATATGACAAAACATGACTTATCTTTTGTATAATGCTTCACCTGAAGCTATAATCTGTTTACCTATCATCTTTTGTATAACACTTGAAGTGCACCAACCTGTATGCTTATCTATCGAATGCAGATCCTACTTTGCAACTATACACGTATTATTATTATATACCATTGTCCATCCACCTATAAAGTAACTGAAGCTAACAATTTTTCTCCACATCTATCATTTCATGCCCCTATTGGAAAACACCCCGCAGCAACGCGCGGGTTTTCCCACTCGTAGAATTAAAAAATTTGGGAATGCCACATACCCGTCCCTGCCTTTAGTCATGGTTTTATTCGATTTACCTTCTTCATATCAGCTGTGAGATCGATCGGTGAAGGTACTCAAATTACCGGTTACCTTATTTTATAAGGGAAGTGTACAATTTATATTCGTCCCACTTGTTAATATCCATACTTATCTTTTTACATGTTTCATATGTACAAACAAATTTTATGTATGCTAGAACGGTACCCGCGTAGTGCGGCGGTGGGTACCGTGTGTTTATATTTTGCGTTATTTTGTTACATGTTTAGTTGTCTTCTTGCTATAAGTAGAAATATTAGAGATGATTAAGCCAAATAATTTTAGTTTGAACAACCAACCGCTTCTTAACTAATTATTTTTGAAATATGTCCATAATAAGCAAGAAAAAAGTCTGAATTTTAAGCCTGTCTAATTATAGAATACTCTCAAATGCATTATATAGTAGTATATACAAATATCAACGTAAAGATAAGATGCAAGAAAATGCATTTTTCAGAAATTAACTGAACGATATTGATATTTTTAATAAAACAATATTAAGTGTCGCGAGCACACTTTTGGCAAATTTATTGCTTTTTTCTCGATTCATTGTATATTCGAAATATCATGTATATACAAATATCAACGTAAAAGAGCAGGAGTATGAAGATTTTTTTTCCAAAAGCAACAAAGACGTCGATTTTCTGGGAAAGCAAGAGGTCGACTATGAGAGCAAGAGGTTGATTTTTCTTGAAAAGCAAGTGAAGGATTAGTAAATACAAGAATATCAAACTCAAAACAATATTATACATTTTTAAATCATTTGATATGTAATATGTTACGCTTTAACTATTTTATAACCCATATTCAGAAATTTACAGTTTATTGCATCAAAATTTAGTTTATGATGCTAACTAGGATGGTCATCCGAAACAAATATAGTACTTGACGAAATTTCAGTAATTAATTTCAGCACTATTTTCTTTTATGGTTCAAATATTAATTTGTAAGAAAATATTATGTAATGCACAAATTCACCAATAATCCACTTACCAAGCGGGATCACTTGTATGTTAAGAAAGATTAAAGATAACACATCAATCAAACATCAATACAGCTTGTTTAATCTATGATCACTTTTTTGTAATTAAGATATAAAGACCGAGTTGACAATGATGAACGTTCAATCGTGGGTTCC
The DNA here is from genome assembly GCA_014162995.1 of Artemisia annua. Classification (NCBI taxonomy): domain Eukaryota; kingdom Viridiplantae; phylum Streptophyta; class Magnoliopsida; order Asterales; family Asteraceae; genus Artemisia; species Artemisia annua. Next base: position 5,392 of record LBNU01013654.1, read on the forward strand.
TTCGCGACTTATTATCCTGTTTGCAAATGGATGCAAGATAAGAAAACAACGATCCTAACAGACCAAGTCAAAAATCTTTTTGCTTATAAGCTCTTTTTAAAAAGAAAGTGTTACTATAAGATAAGAGGCATGATGCGTACATAGCAAACATTTTTTCTTTTTGAACCAAGAAGGCAAGACTAGACTAAGATGTAGATTTAAAGTGTAACTCGAAGTTTCCTTTGCAACATTTTTGCTTTGTTCTTTTTAGGAATATCCCAAATATATTGAATAAGATAAGAATATTGGTGTGTAATGATAAAGAGAACTTGAGCAATATTAACGGTTGATCACTTGTGTGAAGAAAACCTAGTGTTTGTTAAAGTTAGACGATAAATATGGTGTAAGCATGATTTGTTGATGAAGAAATACGACAGTAAATGGAAACAATTCTTTCAACAGCAGCAAAAGCAAATAAAAGCAGTAGAAAAGCTAAATAACAAATTTGTTGATGAACACATCCGACAGTAAGCGGAGATTAATCTTCATCATGCATTAACAACAAGAGCAAAAGCAGAGCGTCTTTTTTTTTTTTTTTTTTTTTTTTTTTTTTTTTGGTGCCAGTAGGTTTCTGGTGGCTCGTCTGGCAGTGACGGAGGTGATTCAAATTGGATTTTGTGTATTGAAAAACAAAGAGAATGACACTAAGCATGTCAGTTAACTTCAAACGGTTTAAAAGTTATGGCCAAAACAGTACGTCGTTAGGGTTTTAGGTGAAAATTTGCATTTTTTTTTAAATGAATAACGACGGAAATAGGGTTTGACCTCAACGTAAAAATCATCTAGGTCTTAGCATAAAACCCGCTTTAATACCATGTTATATAATGTAAACCCCATAGGTTTATTATATTATTAGCCAGAACTATATATAATGTACACACAGCATGAAATCTTAAGAGACCCAAACTCACAATCATGCTCGGGTCATATTTATGTCTAATCTATTTATTTATGTCTAATCTATTTAACTAGAGGTTACTCTATCATATGGCTTTTTATCATTTATATCTAAAGTTTAGAGTTCTTGTTTCCAAAATGTTTATTCTAGTTAAATATTAGCTTTACTATTTAATTGTTAGAAAAAATGTAATAATAAAACACAAAACTCAGATCTTTGGTCATAACAAAGTGAATTATAAAGTACTCCATATTTACCATCTTAAGTAGAACATGCACATTTTCCTTTTAAACAACATACAAGTTTACACCATATAGGCATATATGCACATCCATGTCCAAAATTTGTTGAGCCCACAACGTGCAAGCAGCTAGCAAAAAAGAATCAAACAAAGGTTAAATGGATATCTCTTTTTAACTTTTATATGTGGTCCTATAAAATACACCTTTATGAAACAAAGATTTTGTAGTGCATTAAAAGTTAGTTTTGTTTGGGACAATTACTCTGTTTTGTATTCGAAGTTTTCACGAATTGTCTAGAAAGAAAATTACATCGTTATAGAATAGTGTAGAAGTTTTCATGTTTGTGTAATATTTTAGAGTAAAACATATTCATTTTTCTTAATAAGATTTTTGATTACTCAACTTTCTTATCTTTTTTAGTTCAAAAAAAAAAAAAAAAAAACCTTCAAATTTTATTATCGAATTTCTTCACTTTAGTTGAATCCATAATTGGATTATATTGTTCTTAATTGGATTGTGTTTTCTTTTTCTACAACGTCAATGGACTTAATTAATGATTGTTATTCGGTAAGCACAGTTTGTGTAAACAGAACTTTTTGGGGTCGACATATATATATTTGTTTCAATAGCAACCCTTTATAGAAAGTGAAAATATCAAAACCGAACTTTAAATTCTTTTTTCATACCTACAAAAATTTAGAAAATATTAATTGGCGTATGTATATCCACATTTACTAGTAAAGGTCTAACTATTTTTGGTGTCTTTACGTGAAGATATTGGATGAATTACCCGGCGTCAAGCTGTCGCTACATCTAGCCGAAAAATATTGAGTTGCGAACGGAGAGCCAAATTTCTTTGTATACATGTTCACCCGAATACTTGACGTAGTTAGGGGAACATGCCACGAAAAAAACTATTTTATGGTGAGCTTCGTGCAGGACTGATCACACATTCGCATTCACCCTCGTTGAATCTCACTCGGCCAATGGGCTTCTTTTAGCACTATACTAGTTATAATACCCGCGCACGCGCGGGTTTTTTTTTTTTTTTTTTTTTTTTTTTTTTTTTTTTTTTGAAATAATTATTTAAAAGTTTTAATCCTATTGTTAATTGCATCTTATCTATATTTTTTGTATTTATCTTCTACTTGTGTTGTGGATAAATATAAAATGTTACCTAATAAGAAAATAATATACTTTTTAAAATCTTATCTATATTTTTTGTATTTATCTTCTACTTGTGTTATGGATAAATATAAAATCTTACTTAATAAGAAAATAATCTTTTTTTTTTTAAATAAAAGTATTACTAAATAAAGTATGGTTCCAATTTTTTTGAAATGAAAAATTCCCGATAGGGGTTTTGTTTTATTATATAAAAGATTAGTACCAAAAAGAAATATTTACATAAAAAGCATAAGTTTTAAATATATTTACTGAAGCCAAAATTTAACAAAAAAAGAAAAAAAAAATTAAGAAGATAATAATTTAGAAGAAATATTAGATTTAAATTGACTACTACAACTCGGGGTAGCCAAATTTCTCGTTCACAACGAAATCGAATCTATTTTGAGTATACATTTTATTACTCCTTTGTACGTGACTGTAAAAGAAAAGCAAACCATTGCTGACATAATGAATAAATTTTATCCAAACACAGTCGACTAGAAATTTTTATTTATTTTAGTCAAACATCAAAATACTTATTTATAAAGACCCACAAACCATGTGTAAAGATAGTAAACTGACGATCGTAACGAACTTTACACGTCCTTCACACAATATACCCGCTCTTTAATCTATTACAAAATGACCAAATAGCCCTCATACACCAACTATAAAACCTAACTCTTAATCCATTCAAATTTCCATTCTATTATCACAACAACAACAAACATTTACTTAACAAACTCGATCAACACTCTCACTAGAAAAAAAATGGCTACTTCAAATGACTTCAATTTATCCGAATGCTCGTCGCCTTCATCTTCGGGCTCGGACAACGGAGACTTCACTCGAGTAAAAAAAGGTGGCAAGTGGAAGAAACTAATGAAGAAAATGGTTGAAGGAAGCAAGAAAAGTATTTATGGGTCGTCGAAGCCCATGGTATTTAGTTACGATGCTGCTAGTTACTCGTTGAATTTCGATGAAGGAAATAATTCTGATGAATATTATATGTATGGATCGAGATGCTCTCAAGTTTCGAGTATTAGGTCATTATAGTAGAGATGTATAAGTTAGTTAGCGTGCGATATTTTTGTTTATGTAAAATCTTATATCTCGGATATGTAAATACAAATTTACCATATTGTTTAATTTTAGCAAATGACTAAACATTTGAACTATACGAGTTGTTTGTTCAAACATTTTTTAGTATCTTTATTTGTTTAATACCAATAGCTCCCACCTTGAGCTTATCTAATCCCACGCAAATTGTGTAGTGTATCTATGGATTCTATATTATATATTTCTATGGGTCTCACTAGCTATAGCTTAATCCATGGTTTTGAAAGTGTGCTTATTTATATTTTGAAGTTTATCAGTCAACTTTTTATCTTATTTTGAGCAAGAGCGTCCGTATTAAATCTTTTTTTAAGTGGACTTTCGTTAATTAAATAAAAAGAAAGTGTTATCTTGCTCTGCCAATTTGCTCTAAATCGACACTTAAAATGTGCTCACTTTCACATGTTATCTTGATTTTTACAACCTACATACTAACAGATTACTCCCTACGTCCCATATTAAATGTTCATGTTTGACTTTTTAAGTCATTCTTTATCAACTTTGACTTTAAATATTTTTACTTGTGTTATATAGTATTTGATAAAAATAATACGCAATGAAAATACATTTAAAACTTAATCCATTCATATATTTTGTATCAAGTATTATTTTATACAAACACAAATATTTAAGGTCAAAGTTGAGAAAAAATGACTTTGAAATGTCAAACATGACATTTAATATGGGACGGAGGGAGTACTAGTTGGATATCCGCGTACAGCGGCGGTGAAAAAATTATAGTTATAATAGAAATATAATGAATGAATTGCTAGCCCAACTCTCCCCGTAATTCCCTACCCGCTTAGTGAATTCGTTACACAACACTCCGAAAGTATATGTGTTCGTTGTTGTGTTTGTTTGAGTTTCTCGTAAATTTCCCGTGACATTATTATTCTCGCATAAAGACCCTCATAATTTTTTACCCGCCAAACACTCCCCCAAATGTTATAATTTTGACGAATCAAGTTTGTATTGATTCAAATAAAAGTTAAAGTTGTAAAAATTTTAAATCAAAATAATTCATTAAAAATGCATAAATTAAAAACTTATACAAATATATCAAAATGGATGTTGAATTAAAGAGCATAAAATTTTAGAAATTATTGTGAAATTAGATCTTTAAAAAAATAAATAGATCAAAAGATATTTTCGTTTGAAAATAAATGTGATTTTTTAGTTGAGAAGTGACACATGTCACTTCATAATTGGAGCTCCTTATCTTAATTTTTGATGGAGGCCACAACTTAAATGCTTTATATATAATAGTATAGATATATCACATGTCTTTAATGAAACTTAAATTGATAAATTTTAGGTTATTGGACCACTCACATACTGTTGGGCTAAAACGTTTTTAACATACATTTTATCAATTCAGTACATACATTTTCTTTTGTACCGTTATTTCCAAATTATAGCCTTAGAATACTATAGAATGATTATGGGAAATGATTATTATGCACTAAACCTAATTAAAAAGTTTAATCCAATAGTTTATAACTTTATATTTTTTGGATCATATACAAAACGGGGGGCAAATACCAGGAAATGGCGCTTCTCAAAGAGTCAAAGATAAGATTCATGGCGTAATGGGAATTTCCCACATCCTTTTATTGCAAGTGGCCCATGACAAGATTTCTTTTTGCTCTTTTTTAAAGACCTTTAAACTTTAAAGAAAATCGAAAATATGAGGATAAGACTAGTGACGTGTAGAGCAAATGAACAAAACTTCTTATTCGAATATCCGCATTGCTTGCTTTTTATTTGTTGCTTTTAGCATATACATGATGATGATGATGTTATTTCGTTGGGATATCATATAATATTTGGTAGGTTTAGTCTGAAGCTTTAGAACCAAATCTGCCAAAGCCCACAGAAAATATATGGTTTATTCTCTGAATTGAATATAAGAAGTTAAGAACTAATAATAATAATAAATTACTGCATTTAGGGCATTGGTTTTAGTCACGCAAGTCAAAGTCNCCTTCATTTGGAATACCTGAACATATTCATTTACTAAAAAACCATTTCTTTTTAACTAAAAAATATTTTACAAAGGTATATTCAAGGTTTCAAAATGAAATAGGTATATATTGCAAAATAATGGTCATGATGAACCTTTACACCATACATGTTTAAGATACAAGTCCTTCACGCTATTTGCACAGTCAACAAGTCAGCTTATGACTACAAAATCACCAAATAACCTTCCATCCAATTAAACTATAAATTAAAATCTCTTTCAAACTTCCATTCACTATTACAAAAAAAGTAGCTACACATTTGTCTCTCCTAAAAAAACATGACAAATACAACCAACTCCTCGAGAAGCTTATCGCCATCATCTATGCTCGATCACGAAGTATATACGCGAACAAAGATCAGTGATCGGCGGAGCCATAGGTGGAGAAAACTCATACGCAAAATGGTCGACGTAAGCAAAAAAAACCATTTATGGAACTTCAAAACCGTTGATATTTAGGTATGATGCCATTAGTTACTCACGTAATTTAGATGAAGGGAACTATTGCGATGAATATATATTATTCACGTGGATGTCGAATCTCTCAGTTTAATTCTTGTGACTACAAATTGTTTTATTATGATCAAGTCAGTCAATAGAAAAGTTGTTAATGGGGATATGCAACAAAATGTACATAGGAGAAAATTGCCAGCATTGAAGATCATGTATAGTTTGTAAAAATTCAACGCCGATAATCTTAATCTTATGTTCCAAAATATTAAAGTAAGTAAAGTGTGCATTATTTTTGCATTACATTTTCTAGTCTTACCGTAAATGAAGTAAGCCCACGTCATTCATGATCAAATTGGTGACAAACTTTATTTTCACACATACGTAATATAAGTGGTCTAATGGGCCACAAGATCCGCCAATAACTTTTAAGTCGACTGCTTTTCATTAAAGTTAAAAACTAAAGGGTAAGACATAGTTTGACGTGTAATGTGACTATAGGAATACTTTTTAGAAAATAACCTAAAACATCAAAGCAAGCTTTTGAAGTGTCGTCAAAACTATGTGTAAAGATCGTAAGCTGACGATATAACAACCCTTTTCCACCAAATAGTAAAGCATTCGCTAAATAGTCTCTTGAACCCAACTATAAAATCTGCCCTTAACATCCATTCATCATATCATAAGTTAATTCACAACAAACATATCATCTGCCTATATTTAGAAAATGGCCTCTTTAATTGAAGTCAATCGCACAATTAACGAAGAACAATCATTCGACGACTCTGAATGTTCGTCAACTTCATCTCTCTCTGACCATGAAGAGTTCCCAAGTGGTAGAGCCAGCAGAAACCGGAGCACGAAGTGGAAGAAGCTTATGAAAAAGATTGTTCAAGAAAGCAAGAAAAGCATATATGGGTCCTCAAAGCCTTTTGTATATCGATATGATGCTGTTAGTTACTCGTTGAATTTTGATGAAGGAAATAATAGAGATGAATATTATTTGTATGGATCTAGATTCTCTCAAGTTTTAAGTGAATGCTAGAACCGTGTCAAGTTTAGAAATGTAAATGAAGTATATATTAATCTCACGTTTTTCTCTAAAATTTGTTTTGTTGAGGAGTTTTGTTTTGTTGAAGAGTTTAGTTTTCACTTTGTCATTAACTACACCAGATAACATTATTGTGCTTTAACTAACCTAGCATGTTAGAGGCGCAATGCACCAGCGATACATATGCGATAATCAATAGTATTATGAAGTTCGTAATGATTGACGGTCAAACATACTTGCATGTATATATGGGAGGTACCACATTTAGATACATCTAATCATGAATTATATCACGCAAAATAAGCTAAAGCTTGAGTTAAAAAGCGTTAATACATTTATCGAATATAAAAGAAAGTACAATGGTCAAGATGAACCTTTTCATCGTATACGTTTAAGATACAGTCCTTCACGTTATTTACAGTCAATGAGTCAACTTAATTACCCGTACAAAATTACCAAATAACCCTCCATCCAGTTAACTATTAAATCTTATTGAAACTTCCATTCAATATCACCAAGAAAAAGATACTACACATTTGTCTCTCCTTGAAATAGAAGACCAACACAACCAACTCCTGGAGAAGCTTATCGCCACCATCTATGCAGCTCAATCACAAAGAATACACACGAACAAAGAGAAGTGATCGGCGGAGCCATAGGTGGACGAAGCTCATTAACAAAATGGTTGACGAAAGCAAGGAAAGCATATACGGATCCTCAAATTATAACTTGATACCCTTTCTTATCGATATAAACCCATATTCTTATAGAAAAACCCTAATAGTTCTCTCGTTTGGCGAATATTGGTGAAAAAACGAATCCCTTTTTTTTACGATTAACACTCCTAAGATTTAAACCTTTAATTCTTTATTGATTATTGGTTCTACCATCGTGGGACCTTTAATTCTTTAATCATTATTGGTTCTAACATCATGGGTCGGTGTGTACTTTATAAGATTCGCTTTTTGCTTTGCCAATATTGTTGAAGGCAATGCTTTGATTTATTCTTTAAGCGCGCTATATTTTTTTCTGTAGTGATCGTTGNTTGATATAACTATTTATGTCGATATCACTAGTGTATGTGTAGTTAGGAACAATCTTTTTGTGTAACAAACCATTATATGTGTGTGCATATCTATACTTATATGTTCCGTATGTCTGTTTATGACCTTGATTGTACCTATAGATGTTGTATCTAGGTATATCGATGTGTATATGCGTGAACGTGTAAGTATATAAAAAAAGTAAAAGAAAACGATTATGTCCGTGGGAAATATGTGTGTACTTTCCTGCAGATTACCTACCAATTTAATAAATCCGTGGGAAATACGTGTGTAAATACCCACAGATTTCCCACAGAAAATATCGTTTTTATATTTTGTCTACTTACACATTCTCACATTATTTAATATGTCTTCATATGTGTTTGTAGTTTCATATTATATGTATTTTTTAATTAATATAACTTTTATGTCAGCATCACAAGTGTATGTGTAGGTTTGGGAAAAATCTTTTTGTATAACAAACCATTACATGTGTGTGCGTATCTACACGTATATGTTCCGTATGCTTGTTTATGACCTTCATTGTATCTATAGATGTTTTGTATCTATCTATATCGACATGTATATGCGTGAACGTGTAACTATATCAAAAAAGTAAAAGAGAACGATTATGTCTGTGGGAAATATGTGTGTACTTTCCCACAAATTACCTACCAATATAATAAATCCGTGGGAAATACGTGTGTAAATACCCACGAATTTCCCACAAAAAATATTGTTTTTGTGTTTTGTCTGCTTACACATTCCCACATTACTTAGTATGTCTTCATATGTGTTTGTAGTTTCATATTATATGTGTTTATCTATTAATGTAACTATTTATATCAGTATCACAAGTGTATTTGTAGGTTAAAGTACAACCTTTTCTGTAACAAACCGTTGTATATTTGTGGATATCTACACGTATATGTTATGTATGCTTGTTTATGACCTTCATTGTATCTATAGATGTTTTGTATCTACGTATATCGACGTGTATATGCGTGAACGCGTAACTATATCAAAAAAGTTTCATATTATATGTGTTTATCTTTTGTATTTGTTGATAGCTTTTATTTTGAATTCTTGAGTGTTAATAATTTAAGATGTAACATGGGAATAATGACATCAATTAGTTGCTTCATTGAGCGCAATTTTCCCTTTAAACAAACGATTATTACTATTTACATAAGGTACGTATCAAGGGTGAGGATAGCTAACCGGTTTGGTTTCCCACGTTCGGTAAGGAGCCAAAGGTGTGATCGGAGTCACTAGTTGGGGTAAAACTCATGGTGTAGCCAATGTGAGAGAGTGAGTTTCTCAACCCACTATACTCTACACACCACTTTTATTCGAGATAAGAATAAGAAAGTCACATATAGTCAATCAACGCACTTTACTTTACGCACCACTTCCATTCGATATAAGAATTAAGAAAGTTAGTCTATCGACCCATTATGCCTTGAATGTCTGCCGGCAGACCGTTGTCATATTTTTTGTTAGTTACTTCCAACTACAAATCGTTGTCAACCGCGACCTCGTATCACCATATTATTATCGGATACCACTTTCATATCGCTGCAACATCGTGTGAATATTTCAGTATTCTCTTATAAAATAGTTTGACATTGCTTGAAATTATTTTAATTTAAAATTCGCACCATCTATTTTTTTTGTCAAAAAATGTATAATTAAAAACCATTGTTCATCGAAAGTTTTGATTACAGGGTACCCTCACCGCAACGCATGGACATGTATCTTTACGGTGAAAAAAAAACCCTAAATCCGATTCTCTCCGCGGCGGCAAAAAACGAATCACTTACAATTCGATACACTATCTTATGATTCAATCATAAACCTTTAATTCCTATTGGTTTGTTTGTGATAGTGGGTCAGTGTATACTTATTTTCGTTTTTTGTTACCTTGCGTTGATTGTTCTTCATGGTGCAAGTCTTCTAAATCGATTGATATAATATTATTACTTGTATATCGTGGGTCGGTGCTATTCATGCAATATTAAATAGCTATATATATTTTTTTCTGTTGTGATCGCTGGTTGCTAGGTCTTAATGAGGGTCGATTGCAATATTGATGGTTATCTTAGGTTCTCGTTGGGTTTTTTTAGGGTTTTTTTCCATTCGTTTTACTTTTCGTTAGGGTTGTCTTTGCTGCTGCTGTTTTGCTTTTTTCCTAGTGGTTGGTCATGGAGCATTCGATTAACAATTCATCTACTGTTGGGACTGGGAAAGCTAATGAAGATGGTAAGAATTCTAGTGACGTTAGTTCACATATTATGCCTAAGCTCTCATATGCTTCGATGTTTAAAACTAACAATGCGTTCAAATCAGTAAACATATGTGAGCTCCGTAATGAGGAGCGAGTGGAAGGAGCCCATGTCACAATTCCTTTAAAAGAGATTGAGGATGTTTCAGCTAGGTTTGCTAATACTCTGTATGGGTATTTTATTGGGAAGCGGCTTGCTTTCCCTATAGTAGAGAATTATGTTAAGAATACATGGGCAAAGTTTGGGTTGGAACGTGTTATGTTGAATAATGGATTCTTTTTGTTTCAATTCTCTACTAAGGATGGTATGGATAAAGTGTTAGAGTCGGGGCCATGGTTGATTCGTTCGATGCCTATTTTCATAAACATTTGGACCCCTAATACTACGCTTGCTAAGGAGGAAGTTACTTCAGCACCCGTATGGTTGAAATTACATAATGTTCCAATTGTTGCTTATACGGAGGTTGGATTAAGTTTGATTACGACTCAAATTGGTAAGCCTATTATGTTGGATTCATACACTAGCTCTATGTGTGTTAAGTCTTGGGGTCAGAATTCATATCCTCGTGCTCTTGTTGAAGTATCATCTCTTGACGCGTTAATGGATCATGTGGTTGTGGCTATTCCTTTTTCTAATGGTCTAGGTCATTCGTTGGTGCGCGTTGATATTGAATATGAATGGAAGCCGCCTCATTGTGCTTCATGCAAAATCTTTGACCATATTGATGCTGCATGCCCTAAGAATGTTAAACAACATAGTGTTCAGACTAATGTTGATGAGGAAGGATTTGTAGATGCTACTAAACGTAAAGGTAAGGGTAAAGAGCCAACTCATGAGAAGGTTATTGATGGAGTTCGTTTTTTGAAACCTAGGGTCACATTGAATTATCGTTGGCAGCCAGTTTCGAAAAAGAAAGTGGGATCTGATGGAGCGTCGTCTTCAAAAGGTAATGGCACTAACAAGAATGCTAGTGGCCCTAATGTGCATGCTGCTCAAGAACAACCGGTTAATCAAGCAAAGAGTGATGTGCATACTCCTAATAAGTATATTCATGATGATTTAAGTGATATCATCACTAAGAATCCATTTGGTGCGCTTAGTGATGAGGTGACCAGTTCTGGAGTGGGGCCTGAGGTTGTGCCGTCGCAAGGGGAGCAAAGCGGGCATGTAATGGAGATTGATAGTGACAATGAGGTTGATGAGTCTATTGAGTTTGGAAAACCAAGTACCCCTATTGTCGAGAAAATTGATAAGCTTGAAAAGCTTATTATTGAGGGGAAAGGAACGCTTGTGGATGATAATGGGAAACCTGTTCCGGTGGTTGATGGTCTTAAGAAGGGAAACCCATTCTCTAAGGTGGGTGATGTGGTTGTCTCTGATAGTGATGATGAGGTTTTTGAGCCAAACGATCCTATGAATACTTACTTGTCATCAGCAGGAGGACATAACGAGCTTGAAGGTTAATTTTCTGATGATTATGCTGCCCAGGTCCTTGACTTACCTGGGCAATTGGAGGAATTTAACAAGCTATTCGATTTTCAGGTTCAAGGCAGTTCGAGGAAGTAATCTGTTATGAGGATTTGTCTAAGTGTTTTACATGTTTTTTTCTTTTCATGGTTGTTCTAGGTGTTGGTAGATAGGTGTTCATTTATGGCATGTCGTAAATGATTTAGTGGTTGTTCAAGCGGTTGCTTGAGGTTAATGTGGTATTTCAGCCACATTCCATTGTACTTTAAACGTTTTTTTGGTTAATATATTTTGCCAGGGTGGAGATCCCTTTACCCAAAAATAAACCCATATTCTTATCAATCGAATTATAACTCGATACCCTTTCAGCCTTTCAGGTAAACTGAAACTATGTTTCAATGTTGTTATATATTTGGAGCAAAAGTTAAGCGACTACCTTTATTTCACATATACGTAATACAAGTGCTCGAATGGGCCACAAGATCCGCCTATAACTTAACTTTTAAGTCGACTACTTTTTACTAAATTAGCTGGAAACAAGAGGATAAGACTTAATTTGACGTGTAATGTGCCTATAGAAATACTCCTTAGATAATAACCTAAATCATCTGTCTACATAGAAAATGGCCACTTCAACTAAAATCAATTGCAATATCATGGAAGAACGATCATTCGATGACTCTGAATGTTCGTCAACTTCATCTCTCTCTGACCATGAAGAGTTCACAAATGTTAGAGTTAGCAGAAAGGCGGAGCATGAAGTGGAAGAAGCTAATGAAGAAGTTTGTTCAAGAAAGCAAGAAAAGCTTATGTGGATCTTCCAAGCCTATATATAGATACGACATCGTTAGTTACTCGTTGAATTTCGATGAAGGAAACCATAGTGATGAATATTATATGTATGGATCTAGATGCTCCCAAGTTTTAAGTGAATGCTAGAATGGTGTCATGTTTAGAAATGTAAAGAGTTTAGTTTTCACATTGTGACTGTAATCATCTCAATACATCGTAAATACTCCAAGAACTACTATTATTATCTTGTTGCTTAATTTATAAGTATTCAAAACAACTTTGGATTTGTAATTGAACAATTTTGTCATGAACTATACAAGATAACATCATTGTCCTTCATTGGTGAGAACTCAAAGTAGTGGTGATGTTAGTTCGATCAGATGGAAATGTAGCCATGCTTGGTGAGTTTGCTCTAAGTGATCTTAAGCCTATAATATGATGCCTGATGTTTCAGTTTCTTGGTATACCATTTGTGAGGGGGTCTGCTGCAATTGGTATGCTAGGGTAACTATTTCATTTAGGGAAATGTAGTCCGAAAGCTTAGGATATCCTTGGATGCAGTGGCGAATAGGTGATACATCTTAGTTATCTTCCTTGGATAGCTAATTTAGAAATTTTGTATTGTTACTGCTAGTATCTCTTTGTTTGTATGGCTTTTGTTTGCAGTCTGGTTGTGTTTGGAAAATGCCTTTTACACGCTAGTTTCAACAGTATGTACGTCAAATATTTGATTTGGAGTAATATATATATATTCACCTTTAAAAAAAAAATACATTGACGGTTGTTGATATCACTTTGTTGAAGTAATTGAGGGATGCGGTTGTTGTTGTGGATTTATGTGATTGTTGTTGTTGTTGTTGATTGTAGAAGTTAGAATGAAGGTCGAGACATTGTGATTGATTATGCCTTGAATGGTGATCTTTAAAGGATAAGATGTAGGTTGTTGTTGTAGATTAGTTGTAAGTGTCGAAACGAAAGTCCAAGTTGCAAAACAACTGGAATCCTTACTCGCAGAAACTAGAATCCTTACTCGCAAGAAAGTTCCTGATACTTGCAATATAACTTTCTTACCCGCAACCCTGTGAAACTCGCAATCTTATTGATACTCGCAAGAAAAGCTTTCTTAACTCGCAATGTAACCTTACTCGCAAGAATAGAAACTATACTCGCAACTTATGGATTCTTACTCGCAGAAAAATCTTGATACTCGCAATATGGGGTGATACTCGCCAAGATGTGGATGATACTCGCAAGTTTTGGGTGAACCTCTCAAGATTTGAAGTTCCTTACTCGCCAATACAGATAAGGATCAGGCTACTCGCCAACTTTGATATCACAAAAGGAACAAAGATGAAACTCGCAAGAAGAAAAAAATTTTGATACTCGCAAGGAATTAGAAGTTTTTATCCTTACTCGCAAACCCTCTGAGATTACTGATACTCGCAAATACCTAGTTCCTTACTCGCTAAACCCCAAAAAAAACTACTGGACAAATTTTATAAGTTCAAAAGTATCCAAAATGAAGTTTTATGAAAGCAATATGATATATTTATATTCTTACTACTTTTCATAATATTCTCTTAAAACCAAATTTCTTCGAGTCTTAATTGTTCTTCTGATGCTCTAAACATGAATTAAAAAGAGTTATTGTTTAATTTAACAAACCCAAACTAATCTAAAAACACCATCTAATATCCCTAGGCGAATGATACCACTTGTTAGGTCACCATGTTATAGCATTAAACAACCAAAGATACTTGTATATGAATAAGAAACAAGAATAGAGGGAAGAATTGAAGATG
>LBNU01013654.1:20000-46590 GCA_014162995.1 Artemisia annua
AAGAAAACAACAAGAAAGAAAAGAGAAAAGAGAATGTCTTCTAACTAAGTTGGTTTTATAATAATACAGTAAAAGCCTCTGAAACCTATTACTCGGTTAAGTAATGAATCATGATAAAATTATATGAAGGTCGTTGTACCGGGTCCTAACTTAGGACCGTATAAAATTTAAGACTGTAATGTCAATAAAATATAGGGGTGCGTAATTTTTTTCGACAACCCCAGGATGGACGTAGTATATTGGTACCAACGAAATTCACTAAACTTTAACTAATTACTAAGAAACAATGTCATCAGGTCACGTATAGTGAATAAATGCCAGCTACGTAATTGGTACTTGTACAACACTTCAACTTACATTCCAAGTTAAGCCTGCAGGGGGCCTAGGTTCGAGCTTTGGTGGGCGGTGCTCCCGCGATCGTCGCGCGAAAAGTTCAGATGTTTAGTGTAAAAAGAAATTTTTTGGACCATTTATTAAAGCGTGCAACCCTCCCCAAAAAGTCAAATTGCCGCCTCACTTGAAGTCAAAATGTAAAAATCTTAGTTTTTAGTGTTATAAAAAATCCTGATGACTTTTTTTTATTAATATGCATCACGAATTTTTATCAAAATTTTTTTGGTGTCGGCCCCGCCTTGGAAAATCCGTGGGTCTGCCAGGCTATGTAATATACGTATGAAGTTGTCCCCAATGAGACTACGTGTTTGTATTTATTAAAAAAATGAATAAGCGAAATTCATTTAATGTCTTGAATGTGAAATTTGTGATACAAGAAATGGTAGAATGTAAAATGTTGTTTTTTTTTTATTTATTTTTCATCTCGTAGAGGAACATGGTAATATTTGATTTGAAATTAAAAAAAAAAAAAAAAAAAAAAGAAAAAAAAAAAAAAAAAAAAAAGATGCATGAGTGAAGAGCTTTTAATTGAGTAAAAGTATTATTTATCGAGTATAATAATATATCACTAAATTAATAAAATTCCGGTTCCATCATATATATGTTGTTTTACTGTACTCAACAGTACTAATAGTAATTAGTCTATGATGCTCATTATTATTCTGTGGCAAGTAAGTGTGTTGTTTTAGAGTTGTTTAGGGTCATTAAAAATAAACAGAATATTATGATCAACACTCTCGTACCTCATATGTCAAGATTCTTTAGAGCCCAAGTAATACGAGTATGCATACATACTTTTCCTTCCTGTGTTATGGATTGTAGTAACTTCATGATTGATAGGCTGTGGACGCGTATCACAAACTAAATTATGCGTGGAGTGACACAAATACCTGACATTGGATACGTCTTTAGTTGTGCTAGTAAAAAATTTTCTGTAAATAGCAGTAGGCACATGCTTGTACAGACTACAGAGTTGTGGGTTCGTGAGTCAGTGAACAGAGATGTCATTTGTGGTAATGGTGACGCATCGTATCTTGAGCAAAGCGGCGAGAGCCATGTTGTGGTTGTTAGCTTGTTGCTATAAGTAAACGGTTACATGATAAGTTTGATGACAAGGGTGAGGGAGTCATCCTACTTAAAGAGGACCTTACGAGGTTAGTGAGATACCGGTGTTCCCACTGAAAATCAGGAGTGTCTGTTGGCGAGGTTGCGGACTGATACCGCAGCAGGCAGCGCGGTATCGTGCTGTTTCGAGGTGGGACCTGGCGTCGCCACTAACGATTCAGGACTACCCGCAGAGACATACCGCAGCTAGTGTGCAATCTTGACGAGAGAGCCCTCACGCATAAGTAAATGTGATTCTAGTCAACCGTGTGACATTATCAAGAATAATATGGAAGGAACTCTACTAATGATATGATAAATATGATAATGTATTAATAAGAACCAACAAGCCTTAAGGAAGGCTTACACATAGTATTTATAGGGGAGTCCAAGGGTCTCAAGATTCATCTCCATACTTTACACTACTAGCCCTTGGACTTCCACTTGTATTAACATTACATCATAAACTTTCATAACAAAATGAATAAACATAAAACATAATAAGTTTAACTAGCAACCTATCATAAACTAATGACCGACACTTGAATAACGTGAAACGTGTTCCTAACAGATACATATGCTTGTAAATGATTATCACCAAAAACACTTTCCATATTGCCTCGTTGCCTAATTTCTCTCGACTTCATGGTCATCGAAGTAAGGTGCATCCCTGATTTGCCATAACGTAAATCCAAGGTTTGAGATTCTTGATTTTTTACTTAAATTATTAGATTTGGTGAGTGACATTGCATTAGGGTTTTTTTAGTAGGCTTCCAAAATAAGTTTGGGGATGAGCAATGAGTACATGGTCTACTTATATTAGGCATAATGGCAGGAAAAAGGATTAGACGTCTGATGGGTAGTACAGCGACAGAGAGAAAAATGCGACTATGTAAAAAGACATGTATACCCTCCAAACTAAACATGTAACGGGGTTTTGGGAACTATAACGGGACATTAAAGTAACTATTATGGGGCGAGGGACACAATCGGCCTCAAAATCTCAACTTTTGGACGCACCACGACGACTTTGGAAACTTAGGGTCCATGATGATGTTTTTTGAAAAGTTTAGGGACCAACAGTGTATTTTTGTCTAAACTAAAATAACATAAATAAAGACCTTGATTAAGCACTTGTTAATTGTTACTAACCTTCAAGACATGTGGGACACTCCTCTGGTGAAATAAAAGTAGTGTTTGATTTCTTAATTTCCTCAATCTCAGCATCAACATCTTCTGTTGCGATAAGTTGAAAACTAGTTTGTCCTTTGCAATCGGATTCCTTGGTTTCATTAGCCACATTTTCACTACTAATACCGGCAATTATTTCTCCAAGAAGTTCAAGACCTTGAGGATTTTCAGGGTAAGAATACAAAGAAATATCATCACAATTTAACAAGTAGCTAGTGGCCATTGGCAAACCATTAAGTATCTCTAAGTTAACATATGGCAAGTGGAGTTTGAGGTTATTGTAGTTTGCACACATTTCCTGTCTTAATTAATCTATGAATCTATTTTTAAAAAGAAGTGGCAACCATATAGGGTATATACTCGTAGTGTTTAATCCGTTGGTTCCTTCTAGTTGGTGTCACTTGTCGTCATTCAGCTAGATGTTCTCAATATTGAAACTTGTGACATGATATGTAACAGCATACAGTTAGTTGTTTACGAGGAACTAAAAAGGTAAAATCAATGAAAATAGAATATACTAATCCCTTCCGTAAAAGCTATTTAACCACTAAACAACCTATGTATCATTGCACACTATTTCAATATACATTTGTTGACTGTGAAGTTCCATAAAGAAAGGCAAGCAAGGCAGAAAATTGGTAAAGTTAGATGACATTAGCTGATTTGTTTGGAACGCATAAAAATTGATCTAAGATAGAAATAAGTTTTCACATACAAACTACACATTTTTTTTAACTATAAATTCACATAAATATAAAAAGGAGTCCATATATTTACATGCAGTAAAAAAAACCTCAATTTCACAGCAACATATATGAGGAACATCATGTACAAAATTAGGCAAATTCAATCATCATACTATCTTATAAAGCATTTAGGCCTTCTAAAAAATACTTAAAATTAAGCATTACAAGTTCTTAAGCTAAAAGTACAAGTAATTAAAACTTCATTTTCTAACATTAAATGCAATTACAAGTTCTTAAGCTTAAAATACAACTAACTAAAACACATTTTCAAACATTAAATACAATCTTTAAATAGAAATACTTAAAATTCAACATTACAAATTCTTAAGCTAAAAGTACAACTAATTAAAACACATTTACTAACATTAATTAACTGGTTAATAAATATAATTAATGCAGTTATTAAAACACCCCTTACATAAGAAATACAAATTATTAAGCATATTGTACAACCAACTTAAACACAATTCCTGCATTAAATGTCACTATATTTTTTATTGAAAAAAAAAACCCAAAACCGAAAACCGAATCTCTCCTATGGCGACATATCCCTAATTTTTTGCTCCATCGTTCAAGAATAAATCGACCCTACCTCCTTTGTTTCATGCATCTTCTTGTTTAATTTATTGATCAGGCTCTTGTTTATCATTATCTTATTCAGATTGGTGTGCGAACCAGAGCTTGTTAGGTCCTTTTTTTCTCAATCGCATAGTTAGGGTTTAACCGACGTTCGTAATTCCTATTTACTCTATTTAATATTTAACAACATTAATAAAAGGCATTTTAATACAACATAACACACAACTTACCGTTGTGGCATAGTCAAATTGCAGCAATCTCTTTGACGATTTATTTTCCATCAAGAATCAGGTATCTCTATAATCAAAACACACAATTAGATTCAATAATCAAATAATCAAATCGTTTATAAAAATAAAAAGAAAGATATTGTACAAATTAGGCTTAGGGATTTGAGGGGATTTTGTGATTCTGCCTGTTTGTTTGTTTGAATTGAAAATTATGGTTTTGGTTTTGGGTTTTGGTTCTATATTTGCAACTTTGAAGCTGAGTATAGTGTTTAAAAAATCCATAAATCTTCAATTTAAAATTTTGCCAAACCATAAAGACCAAAAACGCAATTTACTCTATTTAATATTTCACAACATTAATAAAAAGGCGTTTTAATACAAAATAACACACAAGTTACCGTTGTGACGTAGTCAAATTGCAGCAATCTCTTTGACGATTTGTTTTCCATCAAGAATCAGGTATCTTTATAATCAAACCACACAATTAGATTTAATAATAAAATAAGCAAATCATTTATAAAAAAAAGGAAAGATATTGTACAAATTAGGGTTAGATTTTTGAGGGGATTTTGTGATTCGATCTGTTTGTTTGTTTGAATTGAAAATTAGGGTTTTGGTTTTGGGTTTTGGTTCTGTATTTGCAACTTTGAAGCTGAGTAGAGGGTTTAAAAAATCAATAAATCTTTAATTTGCAATTTGGCCAAACCACAAGGACCAAAACGCAATTTACTCTATTTAATATTTAACAACAATAATAAAAGGCGTTTTAATACAACATAACACACAAGTTACCGTTGTGGCTTAGTCAAATTGCAGCAATCTCTTTGACGATTTGTTTTCCATCAAGAATCAGGTATCTCTATAATCAAAACACACAATTAGATTCAATAATCAAATAATCAAATCGTTTATAAAAAAAAAGGAAAGATATTGTACAAATTAGGGTTAGGGTTTTGAGGGGATTTTGTGATTCGACCTGTTTGTTTGTTTGAATTGAAAATTAGGGTTTTGGTTTTGGGTTTTGGTTCTGTATTTGCAACTTTGAAGCTGAGTAGAGGGTTTAAAAAATCCATAAATCTTCAATTTGCAATTTGGCCAAACCACAAGGACCAAAAACGCAATTTACTCTATTTAATATTTAACAACATTAATAAAAGGCGTTTTAATACAACATAACACACAAGTTACCGTTGTAGCGTAGTCAAATTGCAGCAATCTCTTTGACGATTTATTTTCCATCAAGAATCAGGTATCTCTATAATCAAAACACACTATTAGATTCAATAATCAAATAATCAAGTCGTTTATAAAAAAAAGGAAAGATATTGTACAAATTAGGGTGTGGGTTTTGAGGGGATTTTGTGATTCGACCTGTTTGTTTGTTTGAATTGAAAATTAGGGTTTTGGTTTTGGGTTTTGGTTCTGTATTTGCAACTTTGAAGCTGAGTAGAGGGTTTAAAAAATCAATAAATCTTTAATTTGCAATTTGGCCAAACCACAAGGACCAAAACGCAATTTACTCTATTTAATATTTAACAACATTAATAAAAGGCATCACTTTTCAATCGTAATTGTTTGAAGGGTTATTAAATTGATCTTCGTTTTTTATTATTATTGCATGCATAACTGACATATACATATACCAATTTTATGATTGCATTCAACCGATCGTACACTTCAAGCAGATTTGATTATCATGGTGGGAGGTTAAATTCTGAGCTTCATCGTGGTTAAAACCCTAACTTTGCAGTTACGGTTTTTCTCTTATTTTTGTCCGCTAATTGTTCATGTTTGGTTATTGTTGCTTGTGTTTGGTGATTGGTAGTGGGTTTTAAGTGAGATGAAAAAGAGTTTTTGAATAAGAATAATGAAGGACAGGATGACGATGGTAAGAATTCTAGTGACGTCAGTTCACATATTATGCCTAAGCTCTCATATGCTTCGATGTTTAAAACAAACAATGCTTTCAAATCAGTAAACATATGTGAGCTCCGTAATGAGGAGCGAGTGGAAGGAGCCCATGTCACAATTCCGTTAAAAGAGATTGAGGATGTTTCAGCTAGGTTTGCTAATACTCTGTATGGGTATTTTATTGGGAAGCGCCTTGCTTTCCCTATAGTAGAGAACTATGTTAAGAATACATGGGCAAAGTTTGGGTTGGAACGTGTTATGTTGAATAATGGATTCTTTTTGTTTCAATTCTCTACTAAGGATGGTATGGATAAAGTGTTAGAGTCGGGGCCATGGTTGATTCGTTCGATGCCTATTTTCCTAAACATTTGGACCCCTAATACTACGCTTGCTAAGGAGGAAGTTACTTCAGCACCCGTATGGTTGAAATTACATAATATTCCAATTGTTGCTTATACGGAGGTTGGATTAAGTTTGATTACGACTCAAATTGGTAAGCGTATTATGTTGGATTCATACACTAGCTCTATGTGTGTTAAGTCTTGGGGTCAGAATTCATATGCTCGTGCTCTTGTTGAAGTATCATCTCTTGACGCGTTAATGGATCATGTGGTTGTGGCTATTCCTTTTTCTAATGGTCTAGGTCATTCGTTGGTACGCGTTGATATTGAATATGAATGGAAGCCGCCTCGTTGTGCTTCATGCAAAATTTTTGACCATATTGATGCTGCATGCTCTAAGAATGTTAAACAACATAGTATTCAGACTAATGTTGATGTGGAAGGATTTGTAGATGCTACTAAACGTAAAGGTAAGGGTAAAGAGCCAACTCATGAGAAGGTTATTGATGGAGTTCGTTTTTCGAAACCTAGGGTCACATTGAATTATCGTTGGCAGCCAGTTTCGAAAAAGAAAGTTGGATCTGATGGAGCGTCGTCTTCAAAAGGTAATGGCACTTACAAGAATGCTAGTGGCCCTAATGTGCATGCTGCTCAAGAACAACCGGTTAATCAAGCAAAGAGTGATGTGCATACTCCTAATAAGTATATTCATGATGATTTAAGTGATATCATCACTAAGAATCCATTTGGTGCGCTTAGTGATGAGGTAACTAGTTCTGGAGTGGGGCCTGAGGTTGTGCCATCGCAAGGGGAGCAAAGCGGGCATGTAATGGAGATTGATAGTGACAATGAGGTTGATGAGTCTATTGAGTTTGGTAAACCAAGTACCCCTATTGTCGAGAAAATTGATAAGCTTGAAAAGCTTATTATTGAGGGGAAAGGAACGCTTGTGGATGATAATGGGAAACCTGTTCTGGTGGTTGATGGTCTTAAGAAGGGAAACCCATTCTCTAAGGTGGGTGATGTGGTCGTCTCTGATAGTGATGATGAGGTTTTTGAGCCAAACGATCCTATGAATACTTACTTGTCATCAGCAGGAGGACATAACGAGCTTGAAGGTTATTTTTCTGATGATTATGCTGCCCAGGTCCTTGACTTACCTGGGCAATCGGAGGAATTTAACAAGCTATTCGACTTTCAGGTTCAAGGTAGTTCGAGGAAGTAATCTGCTATGTGGATTTGTCTAAGTGTTTTACATGTTTTTTTCTTTTCATGGTTGTTCTAGGTGTTGGTAGATAGGTGTTCATTTATGGCATGTCGTAAATGATCTAGTGGTTGTTCAAGCGGTTGCTTGAGGTTAATGTGGTATTTCAGCCACATTCCATTGTACTTTAAACGTTTTTTTGGTTAATATATTTTGCCAGGGTGGAGTCCCTTTACCCAAAAAAAGCATATTATATAAATATTCAAGCCCGAACTGGCATCGGGCCAAATGGGCTCGAGCCTGAACAGGTACGGGCGGCTCGAGCCCGAACAAGCATAGGCCAACGGGCTCGCGCCTGAACGGTTTACAACTCTTAGCTGTCACTTTTGCCTTTTGATATCGTTAACATTTATTTTAGGGTACCCGCCGCTGCAATGCGCAGGTACCCTACTAGTATACATAAGAACACAAAGAAAAAACAAAAACTTTAATGAAATTAAAACAATAAAGAACAAATTATACCTAAAACCAAAAAAATTAAGTGCAAAGCCGTGCAGATCTTCCAACTATAACCAGAGGATGTTAAATCCGGCGACTGTGGCGGCAACGACGGTGGTTCTTTCTTGTTGGTGTGTTGTCGACTTGAAATTATTGCAAACCCCTAACAATAGATCGAAGAAACATTTAATCATTTAAAACCTTAAATATTGAAGTAATTAAAATAGTACATACACTGACCTTCTTGAGTACGGGTGAGGTTGTCTAATCTCTAAAGGTGAGCACGGTTGTATTGAGGAAACAGTTGTGGCGTNTTTTTTTTTTTTTGTGTTTTTTTGTGTTAGGAGAATAAAAGAGAAGAGCTTATGTTAGCGTTCTTAGGTAATTGAAAATTCGAAATACATAAGAGGGAAATGTGAAAAATATTTGGCGCTCAAGAGTCTCAAAATTTTTGGGTTATAGACCTGTGTTTAAATAACTAACCGGTCCAATTGACTTACTTTTAGACCTGTGAAGATGAAATGAACGGGTCTATATAAAACTTCATATTTAGACAGGGGTTTATTATTTGCACACGTCTAACTGAGTTTGAGTGGGTGAAAAATCACTTAAAGACTTGTGGTTATCATAGAAGGTCTGTATGGGGAGGTCTAAAAGACCCAGTTTGTAGTAGTGAATAAAGTATACTATCTATTTGGGTAGAAGTTTTATTAAATTCAATGTAAACTTCCCAATATTTTAACTTTACTTCCACCATCCCATTTCCCATCTTCAACCTTCTTTTCCCTTTTCTCTCATTTCACAATGTATAGGAGGAGAAAAAATCAAAGATTGATGTTTTTTCTTTTTGAAGAGGGCACTCCAATTTCTGAGTTGAAGGCACCACTGATTTTTGCAAAAAATTTAACCATTTTTCCTACTAATTTTGCTATTCCGGTGAAGCTTTGTTGGGGCCTTTCCCCACGAATTGCAAGGTGGCTGGCCCTGCTCACTACAATAACCATGTCTAACTACTATTTTGTTTCTCTTTTGTTATCCATGCACACATTGATTATTTAATCTATCGTAATTAAGTTAATCATGATTGATTTCATTGTACGCATTTTGTTGTAATTTAACATATGTGATACGTTTCGTTTTTATATCCAGGTAGATAATAGATCAAAAGACATGTCGGAAAAAAAAAAAANTGAGCCGTGCTTTGGAATGTTTGGCTAATGGCTTTTTGTATCAGGGTCTTCTCAATCGGTTCGGGAAGAAGTGTTTTTTCAAGAAGTGGTGAGTGTTCGTCTACCTGTTTTCGAGTTGCTACTTCATTTTCGACTTTAATCTCCATAATACTCAAGTCTTGATTTTTTTTTTTTTTTTCTATTATTTATAATTCTTCCAATTTATATAGAGGTGCAAGGCAAACGAGCAACAAGCTGCGCCGCTAGCCCTTTTTGAATTGCAAAGCGTAAAATAAAGATTATATATATAGTACGGAATTCATTAACCTCGATCACTAAGGACTCAAAAGAAATCACTAATGTATTTCCCTATTATTTGATTTATAAGGATACTGTAACCTTTGTTTGAGGGGTGATAGCTGTCCCAGAAAAGATACTTTGATGAATCAACACATGTAGGGAGTAAAGGGTTACATAAAATGGCAACCTCTATCAGTCCTGTGCCACAGCACCCTCTGTCTATCACTTCTATTCCTGAAGAATGAGATAATGGACTTGTTAGCATAAAAATTAACAAATTTATCAGTAAAAGTACGAATATGATTAGGGGTGTCATTCAGGTTGGGTTTCTGGTGGTTCTAATATGTTAAATTGGGTTTTCACGGAAAAACATCACCTGAACTAACCCTGCTAATTAACTATATGAACAAAAAATTAAAATCTCGAACTACGTAAGAAAAAAAGAAATCCCTTGTTAGGGTTACACGGGTCAACTTGAAGCCGAATATAATAAGAGTTCAGGATAGGTCAGGTCATCCGTGTTCGATAAAAATGACACCCCTAACAGTTATTAATTATCAAAAATATAAGTATTATGTACCATATTGATGAGGGTTTTTGATAATAGCAAGCAAAGGGTTGTATATGTCAATATATACTACCCTTGATTGCACGAGTGTGCTATTGAGATATTCCATCTCTGGTTGCAACTTTGAGTTATATAATTTTGCTGCATCGTTGTAATCTTCTGCACACACTCTAACATGCCCACGACCAGCAAGAGTTCTTTGTGACGGCAAACACCCTATTGGAGGTGCACCAAAGACCCCTATTCTTCTTGCTCCAAGATTGTATATGTCCTTAATATTTATCAGAATTTTTTAGTTACGCCTCTACCACAAAACTAATTATTAGAGGTAAATTAACAAGCAACACATGAAAAGGTGACCTGATATCGTACTTTAGAAACTCACTAAACGATATACCTGTATGAATTTGGAAGCCCCTGATACCATAAGATCAGCATAAGAGGGAACGTCATATTGTAATCTCCGGATGCCAATAGTGAAGTACGTATTAGCAAGATCGTCACTCCCTGCGACTACCAAGTATAAGCTATTTGCTAATATGAAATTTGTTTTTTCTTCTCCAACTAAACCTTTGAGTTTCCCAATGTATTCTTTGAATTGAGTTAGCTGGTCCGCAAATGACAAAACCGACTGAAATTGGATAGTGTGAAATATTATTAGCTTGTATCTTAGGGTTCGAATAGTTTATAAAGTTTTCAAGAAAAAAAAAAAAAAAAAAAAAAAAAAAAAAGCTAATTAATATTGTATCACAATGAATAAAAGAAACTGTTTTAAAAGAGGTATTTTGGTTACCACAAGCTTGGAAGTTTGAGGATCGTAACCGGAACCACCAGAAGCAAAGCTTACACCTGTTAGAAGCTCTTTTTCATCAATGGAAGGATCAAGGTATGCTGGCAGAATCTCTTTTATTCCAAGCTCTTCAACTGGGAAAGAAATATTGATATGCATATTAAACATAATTTCTTACTATCAAAAAAGTTCCGTGGAATGTAACGTACAAGAAAAAACATTCACTAATTTGGTAATGCATATAAACCATATCATCTCTTACGTCGCCTCTCCCTTATGAAAAACTACAAAAATAAAACACCACAAAAAAACTATTCACCGCCACCGCTTTGTGCCTGTGTTACACCGGATTGAAAAACTCAGATAACACATTTTTAAGAAAAAAGTGTTACGCGGATTGCAAAACCACTCATTCTAATATAAAGACGATTTCCTAGTCATATTGGCTACCCACGTAAATGAAGAGAGTTTAATAGAGTTAAATAGGTTGTAACACTGCGTGTGTATAATATAATGTTATATATGTTATATTGATCAATCAGAAAATAATATTATATTACGTTAAAAAATAATAATAATAATAATAATAATAATAATAATAATAATAATAATAATCAAGTATTTTTTGTAACTTTGTATTGTATAAAATATATATTATATGCTTTTTACTCGACTTTGACCAATTAAGCCTTGATTTGATTATTAATTGGCAAATGAGATTGTTTTATTTATCACGTGTCAGAATGACATATCCTATTTCTTCGATTTTCTTGTGTTAAGTATTACCATTATTTTGTCTAAATGAATTATTTGCCAGAAGAAATCAACCTTTTTATAAGTTATATATGCTGATATAGGTTAACTTTTCAACTATTAAATGTCTCCATGAGCTTCTCAAACATGAGGGTGAATGGTGTCGAACAAGAACACACTGTCCCCCACCAATTTTTACCGCCACATTTTGACTTTCAAAGAGAGAGAAACGAAGATTTTCTTGTGTGAGAGTGTGTGTTAAATGTATTTTTAACAGCAAAAACTGATGAGACGTGCAGGGGCCTAGCCATTTTGCTTTTGTGTGGTCCGGTCTAATAATTTTCGATCCACTTACGAGTATAAAGAAACTAAAAATAGAATAATTTTTAAGGTATATGTGAGACATTTTGCAAGCACCATCAATGTTAAAAAGAGTGTGAACTATTATTAGAAAATATTTGCTATGACAATAATCAATTTTTTTTGAGCAAAATAAGCATATTTATACAACTTATATAATAACAGAAACGATAAATAGACCTAATAAATGAACCGAAAAGTAGATCTAATGCATAAATTACTTCTACAATTGTATTGTACAAGTCATTTATGCATTAGGTCCAATTGTACAAGTCATTTATACATCAGGTCTCTTTTAAGTCCATTTATTAAGTCCATGTATCAAAACTCATATAATGATTATGTGGTTTTGTAAGTAGGTCATGACCTACACTACACTTCGATGAAGTAGAATGTGGCAATATGCTACATACTAATAAGAAAGACATGGTGAAATAAGTAAAGGAATTGAATATGATTATTTAAAGTTTATATGAACATAGGCATAATATATGTTGTTCATGTGAACATTAGAATATCTTAATTTCTAATAAATCCTTCTACAGCTCCACTTTCAAGGTTGTCTCTTAACTGTAAACTAGCAGGGTACCCGCGCGATGCGGCGGCGGGTACCTTGTAATAAAATTTTCGGCGATAAATATCTTTTAATTTTATATTTTTCGTTACAACAACTTTATAGATTGTGAGAATTTTATATTTGAGTAATTTTAACCATGATGGTCTTTTAAGTTGCGTATGTTATGTTTTTATGCTCGTGTTTTAAGGGAGTGTTTGTGAATGCTTATTGAAAACTGATTATGAGTTTTGAAAACGCATAATTAGATAATTAGCTGTTATAAAACGTGATTATAAAACATAGTGTTTGGATTTAATTATGATGTTTGATAACGTAATAATCAGATAATAAGTTTTCAAAGTGTTTGACAAATCAAATTAATAAATAATTACCTTGTAAAATTAACAAAAAGGAAATTATTATATATTATTGAATTAATCAAACTTAACTTTCTATAACTAAACTTCTAAGACATAATTTTTTTTTGTTTTTGATAACCATGGTTTCTGACTGTTTTGGCCGACTAATCCACGGGGTTTGAACCCACCGCCACACAGACTCAAACCAGGTGAAGCCCTCCCTTTTCAGGAGGTTGGCGTGGCCACTTAAGGTTGTTTGCACCTAGTAGGAATTGAACTTAATGGGCTTTAATGGGCTTTACAATTTATAAAAGAAATTATAGTGAGTTATATTTTTGTTACTTAATGGGCTTTACAACATAGACCTATAGAATCTATCTATTGTTACTGGGCTTATACTGATATAACGAAGTATATGAAGTTAAAATCAGGGTTACATCTTTTTGTTCTGCCTCCGCCTCTTTTCGTCTTTCTCAAAATATCTATTTCTCACACTAACAAAATATTCAGATAGGTGAACAAGAAATGCAAAAAGTTAAATTAATATGAACAAAGAAGAAGATGGATGCGGGCAGTTCGGTAAATTGGCAAAGAAAGGAAAATCACGTTCTGAAAAAGCATGTATGGATCTGCTTTTCCAAAACCGTGTTTTGATGCTTCTGAAACGCAAATAATCAAGCCTTTTATTTTCTTTCCCAAACACTGCAATCCCAAACACCCCATAAGCGCTTTAAATAAGTCAAGCTTCTAATAGATCGATGATGAGGTTTTCTTTTGTGTTTTCGAAGTCAAGCTTCTAATAGATGTTCATAGAGGGTTGTACTTTAGGTTTAAATCATTGTAAATTTAGGTGTAGGGGTGTTTTAAAGGCTATTTAATGTATATATTTCTGTATTTCGGTCTGAATTTCGTGTCGTGCATGTTTTGCTTGTACACAATGCTTTAAATCATTGTAACTTTAGGTTTAGGGGTGTTTTAAAGGCTATTTAATGTATGTATTTATGTATTTTGGTCTTAATTTCGTGTCATGCATGTTTTGCTTGTACACAATGCTTTACTTGTTGTAATTATGAAGATTCCTTGCTTTAAAGTGTTGTAAACATTGCATAATTTTTTGTACATTTGAAATTTTTGGAGAGAGATTCATTTGTGTATTATATCTAGTATAGATATAGACTAGTTGTCCATGTCAATATCTATCAATCAATTCGATCCTCTATTACAAGTATACACTTTCCACATCGTACCAGCTTCACATATTGAACTTAATGATTTTATATGGATTTACATCTTAAATTAGGAATTTCAGTATTAACAGTTTAATGAATTTTGAAAAATCTCAAAACTGTTTACGAACTTTTTGTTTCGTGCAATTGACCAATTCTTTTATTAACTAGAAAGTAGAATTATAAAGTTTACGTAAACATCCTTTTTTTTCAGAAAAGAAAATATATATGTTTATAGTGTGGTACCAAAATTTGCCAGTAATAAAATCATGTTTATAAGATAACAGGTTACTCCCAAATTTAGTGCATCTTTATTGTTTCACCCGTTAGTGTACTATGACTTATTATTTCACCCATTATGACTTATCTGTTAGCCGTTATGACTTATCTGTTACCAAAATCTACACATTACCAAAATTTACATTGCAAAACGGATTACAGATATCGTATATATTGATTATATTCATTATAAGAACAGATTAAAAAAAATGATTTGTGTGCCTAAAACATGAATCTAAATTTAGATCTAAATATATAATTGATATAGTTGAAAAAGCGATTGGTATAAATGATGAGAGAATACATGTATACACTTGTCATGAAATGAATGAATTAAGTATAACTTTAGTTCTACTTGTTAAGCATATATATCAACATGAGATATCATCCATACACATATGAAGATAATATTACTAATTACTGTTTTTCTCTTTCCAAACTAAAGTAGTTGAAGTTGAATGTACGTGCAATCAATTTTTTTGAGCAAAATAAGCATATTTATACAACTTATATAATAACAGAAACGATAAATAGACATAATAAATGAACCGAAAAGTAGATCTAATGCATAAATTACTTCTACAATTGTATTGTACAAGTCATTTATGCATTAGGTCCAATTGTACAAGGCATTTATACATCAGGTCTCTTTTAAGTCCATTTATTAAGTCCATGTATCAAAACTCATATAATGATTATGTGGTTTTGTAAGTAGGTCATGACCAACACTACACTTCGATGAAGTAGAATGTGGCAATATGCTACATACTAATAAGAAAGACATGGTGAAATAAGTAAAGGAATTGAATAGGATTATTTAAAGTTTATATGAACATAGGCATAATATATGTTGTTCATGTGAACATTAGAATATCTTAATTTCTAATAAATCCTTCTACAGCTCCACTTTCAAGGTTGTCTCTTAACTGTAAACTAGTTGTCCATGTCAATATCTATCAATCAATTCGATCCTCTATTACAAGTATACACTTTCCACATCGTACCAGCTTCACATATTGAACTTAATGATTTTATATGGATTTACATCTTAAATTAGGAATTTCAGTATTAACAGTTTAATGAATTTTGAAAAATCTCAAAACTGTTTACGAACTTTTTCTTTCGTGCAATTGACCAATTCTTTTATTAACTAGAAAGTAGAATTATAAAGTTTACGTAAACATCCTTTTTTTTCAGAAAAGAAAATATATATGTTTATAACTTGGGTTGAAAATACACGTACCAAATAGTGTGGTACCAAAATTTGCCAGTAATAAAATCATGTTTATAAGATAACAGGTTACTCCCAAATTTAGTGCATCTTTATTGTTTCACCCGTTAGTGTACTATGACTTATTATTTCACCCATTATGACTTATCTGTTAGCCGTTATTACTTATCTGTTACCAAAATCTACACATTACCAAAATTTACATTGCAAAACGGATTACAGATATCATATATATTGATTATATTCATTATAAGAACAGATTAAAAAAAAAATATTTGTGTGCCTAAAACATGAATCTAAATTTAGATCTAAATATATAATTGATATAGTTGAAAAAGCGATTGGTATAAATGATGAAAGAATACATGTATACACTTGTCATGAAATGAATGAATTAAGTATAACTTTAGTTCTACTTGTTAAGCATATATATCAACATGAGATATCATCCATACTCATATGAAGATAATATTACTAATTACTGTTTTTCTCTTTCCAAACTAAAGTAGTTGAAGTTGAATGTACGTAAAGTGCTTTAGTCGTTTGTAAGGTCAATTACATCTTTACAAGTTTAAACTATAATTCCTGTATGTTTTGTCAAAAAGAATAAAGAATTTAACCAATATAAATTTCATTTCTAATTTGACACAAACATAAATGTTTGTAACCATAAAATATTTATATACTAGTTCAAAATGAAAGCATTTAGATTTAGGAAATATGGAGTTGACTCTTATAATACCCTTGCATTTACGCGTTTCTATTATTTAACAAACAACAATCTACATATATAAATGTTGAGTTTGATCATGTAATGTATAAAGGCGTAATTCGTTACTGCTAGCTAGTTTCTTCTTTGAAGCAGAACAAAAGAACAATTGTTATTAGAACTAATTATTCTAGAGAATAACACTGTAGCAATTACATAAAGTTATAAAGTATATATTTTAATTTAATACTCCATATGTAGGGCGAATAGTGAACATAAATGAAGCTCCTTTTAGGGTCTACATATGTATGTTGTGTTATTATGTTTCATCAAATATACTCTCCAAATTCTTCCTAACAAGGGACAGAAATCTGACCTCTCATATAACGTTTTTCAAATACAAAAACCTTATCTTTCTTTTATATGTAATCTCACTTTCTGAAAATATTAAGAAATTAAAGAATTGGCTAGAAGAGAAAAGCCCATCACCTATGTGTGTCCAAAACTCAAAAGACAAACAAAACAAGTGGAATAGACTTATATATAGATGCATCCATGCAATGTTAAGACATAAAAATGTTTTCATGCAAGCTTTACCGATCATGTCTGCGGGTGTCTTATTATTGGAAAATCTTCCGGTTGGTTTTCCACCTT
The DNA here is from genome assembly GCA_014162995.1 of Artemisia annua. Classification (NCBI taxonomy): domain Eukaryota; kingdom Viridiplantae; phylum Streptophyta; class Magnoliopsida; order Asterales; family Asteraceae; genus Artemisia; species Artemisia annua. Next base: position 37,152 of record LBNU01013654.1, read on the forward strand.
GGAATTCTTTTCCATAGGGAAGGAAATTCGCTTTAATCAGAGTCTTTAAATGATTGTTAGCTCCTTGATCCACTATTGAGTCACCAAATGCTATAACTGCCGGGACAGTCACATTTGGTGGCAGCGTCACTCGTGCATCTCCATGATTACCGAGCAGAAAGAGAGAAAACAAGAGAATAGCAAGAAAAGATGATAAGTTTGGATGCTTGACAAAAATGAGAGGCTGCATCATTTTTGACAAGTACATTTAATAATGAAAACAATGACTTGAAAAGAACAAAAAAATAAAAGTAGGAAGAGAGGGAACTGGGGGTTGAACTATACTTCGACACCTTAACCAATCTATCTATATATATAATAAACGAAAGTTTTTTTGAAAACTTGTCACATCATTTAATCCACGTGGATGGGCTGCCACGTGTAAATGCCGCATAGGATGAAGTTTGACTTTTCAAAGTTATATATTTTCTCCCTTGGTTATTACTCCCTCCGTCTCATATTAAGTGTTCACAATGAAATCTTTGGATGTCAGTGTTCATATTCTATTTCAACCAATGAGATGAGATTTTAGTGGGTAAAAATGATATTTGATTGGTGGAGAGTGTAGTTAGTGAAATTTTCTAAAATTTTGTGCATGATATAAGCGGACAGTTAATATGGGACGAAGGGAGTAAAATGTTAGTTCTAATTAATATATTGTTTAGCAGCACCTTTGTTTAATGGTTATTTCTTATCTAAATAAATAAACATAGAAATACAACGTACTAATAAACCATAACAAGAAAAATATTTTTCACGCCATTCTAGAAGCAACAGTTTCTGTCTTTATGACGATAATGATAGGTAAGTGAACATATTAAGGGGCCGTTTGGTTTATAGGTGGGTATGGAATAGGATTTAGATTTGGTTTAAGATTTGGATTTGATTTAGGATTTAGAGAGAGAATATATATTTATTAAATGTATTTTATAATAAAATTATAGTAATAAAATAACATTTAAAAATTTAAATAAAAGTTGTATGTGAGAGTAGAAAGTGGTATGTCCCACGGATTTTGACAAAACCTTTCAAATTAATGTGGAATGATTGTATCTTGACATACATCAAGTGTCATAGTATTAATGTTAGAGTCTTTGTGTAGTGCACTTGCATTACTAGGTGTTAACTTGATTGTATCTTGACATACATCAAGTGTCATAGAATTTTGTTGTTGTCTTGTGTTGATCATTGTGATCTTGTTGGGATCTTGGGGATCTCTAGTAGCTTGTGTGCTTGTGTGTTGATCAAGTGGATCAAGAGTATAGTGTGAGGATCTTGTTGATCGTGTGATAAGTAAGGATCGTGTAGATCATGTAAGAAGTTAGGATCAAGTGGATCATGGTAGATTGGTACTAGCTAAGATTAGTACTCGACATCTAGCTTAGTGTCGGAAAATAACGTAAGCGACGTTGTGCGGTTTTCTCCGCCTGAAGGGAGCTTTGTTGACATAGTGCTTAGAACTCTCGAATGTGGTACTCGGGGAGTGGAGTAGGGCGAAGAAGAACTTCGTTACCGAACCACTATAAATCTCGTTGTCTCGGTTTGATCTTTCCATCTCTTTTCTTTACATACTTATTGTTTGATTGTGTTAACATAGTGTTGTGTTCATATTGGTGTTGATTGATTTCATCCACATTTGAATCTAAGTTTTTCACAAAATAATTTTTATAACTAAAGAAAACGAGTCGGTAAACTATTCAACCCCCTTCTAGTTTCCCACAGTCTACTAATTTCATATAAGTTGAAAGTTTGACTTAGTCAAACTTCAGTCCATTCCATACACGAGAAGTAGACAATAGTTCATATACAATCTTTTTTTAATTAGAAATTATCAAAAAATATTTTATTATTTTGCGTATTATAGATAAACGTTATACAACAATTAACCATAATTTACAACTATAATTATTTGTCACTTTAAATTTTTACCGCTACGCACGGATACTCGTTGATGTCTATGAGTATGTATGTATCTCAATTCCTTGATGTGGACCTCATTTTCAAAGCAGCGATTCTCGAGAAAAGATCGAAAACTACTTAGCGTCTTGATTTAGTATTTTTATCTGAATTAAAAAATATCGAAACGAGAAATCATGAAGAAATTCATATTCTCAACAAAAATAAAATAAATAGAGGAAAATAGGAAAATAAGAGTAAGAGGTTATTACACAAGTAACTTCCATGGGTAGTGTTAGCATCTAACTTGTAAGTAAGCTGTGATCTCTTTTTACGCTTAGCTTGGGAACTCGTGAAAAATCAGGGACGATGAATTCTATCTGTATGGACACTTTTCTCTGAGCTGTGTTTCCTACTCTGTGACCCTAAACGTTATTGCATAATACTCATCATTTTTGTCCCATCTGAACTGTAAAATCAACTAAAAACACACAGATATGCCTCATAATACTGCAAATATCCTTGGATTGTTTTTTTTTACGTGTTTCAGGTACAAAAGGATTGCAAACAGATGAAAAACGAGCAAAGTTTGCAGAATTGGCAGAATCAGTCCCTGAACTTTTAGAAATTGTCAAAATTTGTCCCTGGAAGATTTATTTTGAAGAAAAGTCAACAACAGTCCCCCAGGAATCAAGGAATGACATTTCTGACCCTTGGAGTGCAAATTTCAACAATCGGCGAAAATGGTCCCTCAAGTTTCAAAATTGGCATATTTGGTCCCCAGATGTTTAAAATGGAAAATTATCATTAAGGGTCCTTATATTATTGAAATGTGGCAAGATATACCCTTGTGGCAACTTTGGAAAAGTTGCAATTTCAGCCCTTGGAAAATCAGATTTTACATAAAAGGTCCTTGGGCTCTTGCTACTATAAACCAAATGGACCTTAGTTATTATCCTAACCCACTAAACATAAACCCAATACCACTTCCCTTTGGCCCAACTCCTTCCCAGGCCCATTTCATAAAATAAACCCAACTCACCCCTGAGTTAAATAAACGGGGTCAAACCCACGTTTGACTCTCACCCTCTTCACCCCACCACTTGGTTACCTACTCTGCAACTCCCCATCCTTCCACCTCAACCTCACCACTCCATGTCTCCCCCTGCCTCCACAAAATCCAAAAATCATTATATGATCTTAAACCTAACACTCCACTACCAAATTGCCTTGTACCATTTTTCCCGCCAAAAATCTTTGAAGGGCCAAGATCATTTTTAAGCCATCCAAGGGCTCAAAATGAAGTGGGAAAGTCAGAGAAACCTTCCTCAGTCTTTATAAATAAAGAAAAGAAGAAAGAAGAAGAGTTAGTAGTTAACTAGGAGTAGAATTAGTTAGCAGTAGAGTAGTCAGTAGCTAATTAGGGTCTAAATTCTTGTATTTTGTAATCCTTTGATGTTTTTAGAGTGTAATGTTTACTTTAATGCAATAAAAGTTAATGTTTCTTTTATAAACTTGTTCAATCCGTTTTATGCTTCCATAGTTATAAGCTTTTAAATTTCTTAAAGTTCTTATTTTTAAGTTGTCATAGGCTTCCTTAAGCATCTAACAATCTTTTTATAAACTTTTACTTTGCTAAAAATTAGTTTATAAGAAAAAAAAATAAAAAATAAAAAAAAATAAAATAAAATAATAATACTGATAATACAGTTGCTCAAGGGGACATAAGCTTTTACAAGCTGTTATTACCCTTCCTATAAGCTCACACAAGCTTCCATATGCTTGCAGTGAGCTTATATCAGTGGCCATAAGCTCAGAATTCCATATAACCATCATATCAAGTAAGTGTTCTTTTTTTTAGCTTTTGCAATTTAATCTCTGTCACTGTTCATTACCTCAAGTTTGCTTAATTTAGTAGCTAGTAGCTTCTTCTATGCTTAGTGTATGTTTTTACATGATCTAGTTCCTCTTTGTGTGTTTACTGCCTTAATCTAGCCTAAATTCCATCCTTGTTTCTTGCTATTAGTGATGCATTTTAGTGTTCAAATAGTTCTAAAGTTAGTTAAGACATTAGTTCAGACCATTAGGATTAAAGTTTGGAGTCTCAAAATCAAAAAGTTAGTAGAAAACAGTCATTAAGGGGTGTTTGGTTTAGGACTGTTTATGGTGTTCTTGTTATTTAAATGTTGTTTTTTCTGCATAGGTCTATCACTTAGGTCCTATAATAGTCAGTTAGAGCATAAAAACATAAGGTAGTTTATGAAAAAGTCAAAATTTCTTTTTTAATCTCCAATTTGGTTCACTGTTAAGGATTATGAGTGCTTAATCACTCATAGTGTTTCATAAGTTGTTAGCAAAGCTTCTTTTCATCTCATTTTAACATAAAACATGATTTTTAGTGATTAAGGAATGATCAAATCTCACACAAGTCAACTCTGAGTGTTTATCTCAAAAAGTCAAATTGCATACCTTAGATAGAAATCTCATTTTTGGAAGAATTTTCATGACCTCTGTGCTAAGTTTTTTCATGCATATTTTATCTTATTTTTAGGATTGTTGTTAAGTGCTTATTTGGTGTCTTATTTTGGACTGTTTTGCTAATTCATGCCCTGCACCAGTTAGTCTGGCCATAAGCCACTTTTCCTAGGATTGTACATTGTTAATTAGTGACTCTTAGTCTGTATTTTTTGTTGTTTTGGAAACGTTACAGTGCCATCTCACTATTCATTTGCTTATTTTCCACTTGTATGCTTAAATGGTTGCTTATTTTGTGCTCCAAAGGAACCACCACTGAACACCTTACACTGAGTAATCAATGTGAAGGTGCCGGTTTCATAAGCTCTTTTTGAGCTTATGAGTGGGTCCCATCCTGTGCATTTAGCTTTTTGGAAAGCTCACACATCAAGCTTGTTAGATCAAGGCTTGTTTTGCACTCTTGAGCTTATTAGATAAGCCAATAAGAGGCCTGCAAGTCACATAAAGGCCTGTTTGGTTGCTCAGTAGGATTTGGATTTGCTTATTCCTTGTTCTAGCTTATCCAGTGCCTTTTTCTTGTTGTTACAGCTTATTTCCTGTATAATAAACTTGTTTGCATATTATTTTACCTTTGGTTCAGTCTAGTTAGCTTATTATTAGCTTTTCACTTTAAAAATCTCATTTGAGCTTATTTTGCTAAACTGTGGAGCTAATAAGCTCCCACACTGCTTAATTTTAAGTTTTAAAAATCTTGTCTTTGTTAAAGTTTGTTATTTTTCATTGCTTATTAGTTTTGTAAAAGAAAAACAAAAAAATAAAATAGTTTGTAAAATCCATCAAGTGTGGGATTCGAACCTGGGTTATTTGGTTCATACACCAAACATACCCCGTGCACCATCTCCCCCAAGGGTTCCTTAGTGTTTTTATTTTCCTTGGTAATTTATATAGTGGTCTTGGTTCCTTTTAGCTAAGCTTATCAGCTTATTTTCAAGCATTATTTTTAAGTTTTTCTTCATTTTTATATTTTTCCTAGCTTATTTATATTAATTAGTATTTTTATAAAAAGTTTTATAATTATTACTGTTTATATAGTATTTATTATAATTTAAATTATTTTAAATAGTTATTAATTAGTAATTAATTAATATTAATTAATAAAAAAATCAAATTAATAATTTTCTTTTTCCTAAAATTTTCTTTCACTTGGATTCTAAAAATATAATTTTCACATCCGATGGATTCATATTGGCCAGAATTCACTTTTTATTTAGTACGTTTACGTTATTTGTTAATCTAAACGTACGTTTTCAGTTTCTGAACATTTTTTTAAGTAATTTGTTTTCACGTTTTCATTGATATAGTTTATTTGATTCATTTTATTTTATATTTCCTTAGTATTATCACTCATATCCTTTTCCCATTCAATTTTACCCGATCACAATTCGTTTAAATACAATTTCACACCTCGCTGGGACATAACGACCCGGGAAAACACTATATTCCTCGGAGACTTGGCCTAAGCTGTTTGACCCTAGTTGACCATTCACATTGGTTGATTTAAGTTGACTGCTTTTGCCTAAGTCAAATTTTGGCGACGCTGCCGAGGAGGTGTGCTGCGTACTATCAAAATGAATTTGAAGATTAGTGATTCTGGATAATCACTCATTGTATATTTACCATCTTCGTCAATATTTTCATATTTTCGTATAAAAACAAAACAAATCGTAAAATTTACCATTTCAGATTACTCGGGGATTACTTAGTGTGATCTAAGAGGAAGCGATTTGGTTTCTTGAAATGATTACCAAAAACATTGTAATTCAGTTTTCAACGAACACAAAAAACCCAAAAATATTTTCCTTCTTATTTTTACAAAATGTTTATCAAAAACCCCAAAAATATTCATCTTTACCCTCTTACCTTTTTGATTCTTCATTTCTTACCCTCTGAAACCATTTGATTCTTTCTATGTCTTATCCTCACCCTCTTGGTTTTCAATGGTGTAGTGGCCCACATAATGATGGTAATTGTCCCAGTTTTAGCATGGTAGAGTCAGGAAATGGGTCTGTCTATAACCAAGATCCCTATTCTTACCATGACACGACTGATTTATTCCATCAGCTCCCACATCATGAGATTCAGACATACTTGTGTAAATTTTGTGGAGGTCCTCATCAAGGGTTTGAGTGTCAGACCGGAAACGCGTTTGTGTATGAACAGTTTCCTGGTAACAATCAGAACTTTGGAAATGAACAATATCCCTATTGTTCACCGAATCAGTCACAACAATCATACTGTTGTGAATTTTGTGGAGGCTCTCACTACAGCTCTGATTGTCAAACTAGGAATCAGTTTGTCTATGAACAGGTTCCTTGTAACAATCATGAGTTTGGTTTTGGCCACAATCTACATGAATCACAATCACATCAGTTCAATTGTTGTCAGTACTGTGGGGGGGTCCACACTTCAGCTCTGATTGTCAAACAAGGAATCCATTTCCTTGTAACAATTACGACTCTACGTATCATGACCAACCTCCACAGTACCAAATGAATCAGGCACCTTAGCCTCAGCCACTTCCTCAAATCTTCTCCTTGATCTTCTGGATTTAGTGAAAGGTTTGAAGGGAATTAAACATACCCAAGATAATCCAAATCAAAAATCCATGAAATAATTGTTAGCTGAAGAGCAGGCTGCTAAAATAAATTCCCAAGATGCCTTTGAGAAATCTATTAGAGAATCAATTGCAAAAGAAAAAGCAGCCAGATCTAGCTCTCAATTCCACTTCATTCCTGATGACAGTGATGATGAAGATATCCTTGATATCCTACAATTTTATAATGATTCATCCAGCTCATCAGTTGAGATTCAATCTGTGGAAACACAGGGAGAAAAGAGTATGGAAGAATTACTAGCAGCAGAACAGATGGAAATTATAAAATACATGTATGCTAGTCCTTCTCAACTCCCTCAGTCAGCTGCTATCACACCCGAAGATCCCACTAACTCTCTAAGCATGGGGGATGAGCATCTCGACACAATTCCTGCAAAGGAATCTGACGAATTCATAAAGTCTAGTGTTGAGAACCTTGTCCCAATCCCAAGTGAGTTCCAGGGAATTTCCGATCATATGTGTGATATCCCTCCTCCTCTTGTCTTCCCTAATGATCATGCTGAGATGTTCTCCGATTCTAATGATGACGATTCGTTATCTTGTGGAGACATCAGTTATATGGAGGAATTACCTTCTGAGCTTGTCAGCTCAGAAGAAGAGAATGATGAAGAAATAATCTAAGACGAAGCTCTTCGTGAAACATTATTGAACGTTAATCTTCTCATTTCTAAAATCGAGGCTTTCAATGAAAAACCCATTTCATCTCCTATCCCCATTAAGGATAGTGACCTTTTTTCCGATGATTCTATACCGGAATTTGAAGCCTTTCATTTTGGTCATGTGGGAAAGAAGATTAGTGGCAGTACCACTTCTCATTCTCATATTTCTCTCCCTGAATATGATTCATTCGCCTTCGAGGAGTTCTCCGATGAACTCGCTCATATCATATCTCCGCCGGAGTATGATCACTTCTGCTTTGATCTTGACATTGATGATCTTTGTGTCTCGGGGGTGTTCTCAATCATGAGAATTTGCTTGATATCAAAATCCCATCCCTCCCACCCAGGATATGTCTTGATCAAATGAGCTTAAATGATGAGATTCATGATATAGAAATCATGAATTCTCCTTCTGATGATGATGAGTTAGTCATGATTGTTATCATGACTTTCTTTCCTTTCTTCACGTATCCCGTGACTTTTTCTCTTCTTCACTCCTTCAGGAATGAAGACACTATCTTTGACCCCGGCATCTTAATTTATCACTATTTAAAGCTGGGTTTATCTCATCGGTGTGGAACTTTCACGTACTTCAATGTTTGTCCAAACATCTTGAATGAAAGTCCGATGGAGATTGTCTCTTCCACTTGCTTCCCCAAGAACCAATGAATTCGGGGTCGAGTCAAGCTAGTGACTCGGTAAAGAAAAACATTACGCACAACATGGGTTTTCACCTATGTCTCTGACTTCTTTCTATTTTCTAACACTAAGTGTGGGGGAGTTTCCTCTGTTGTTTGCCATGTTTTGTTTGCTCATGTTTTCAGGTTTCCCTTGGATTGTGATGATTGACGCGCCTGTTTTCAATCCAGCCGCCCAATATACTATCCTTTTGCTAACGTTTATTTCAGGGATAACTTATAAACCTTTTTGTGAAAAAATATTTCCTTCGTACACTTAGCTAGTAATGTTGCCTTTTTACGTTCAAAGAGTCGGCATAATAGCCGGGACTTTGAATATTGAGGACAATATTCAATTTTAAGTGTGGGGGGAATTCTGGCGAATTTGATCACATTGTACCTGTTAGTGCCCTAGTACCCCCGTTTTTTGACAAAATTTTAAAAATTTTCAATAAAAAGAAGTGCTTTGCACACAAAAAAATGAAAAAATTTAAAAATCTCTGCAAAAATAATATAATAAGTTTTGACACCTTGTTTGACTTTCCGCTGGGTAGAGTAGAAATAGAAATTTTGACTTGACCGGGCATGTTGAGCCCTAGCTTGTTCCATTAACTCATTTGGCTAAGCATCCGTGGATCTCATTACTTGAGATTTTAAATTTGCGGAGAACGAGAAATGATAGAGTTTATGTAGAAGTTAGATGCTAAACGTGGAGTAGTTGGTTCTCTTTAGAGCCCATCGTAGGTACTTGTGGCTTTTTGCTCCCACAAAATTGTCTCACCCCATATATATATATAGAATAATTAAAGACATTATGTTTTGGCGAAACTTAGTTTTTTTATCTTCTCGAGAGAATCCTTGTTTTAAAAATTGGTTACACATTAAGGTCGCGTAATAAATAAAGTTGAATAATGTTGAGTTTAAGTTCTATAAGCTACGGTTCGAGATCGGGCCCTTGGATCCTTTATTCTGAAAGGCGTTTAGGTCTTGGAATTACCCCGTGAAGCTCCGTAGTTTAT
>LBNU01013655.1:12613-23820 GCA_014162995.1 Artemisia annua
TTGTTTTTACTACTTTTAAATCTCATATAAAAGTTTTTGGCAAAATTATATGTTCAAACAAAAAATTTAATTTCTAGAAATGATGTTTTTTTTATCTCTCCGTACGTCCATGGTTATACATTATTTACGAAAAAACTACTCCGTACTAACAAGACTAATAATATACTACCTTTTTTACGAAAACAAACCAAGTTTTTTCATTTTACGTAAATAGACCATGGCTTGTTTCAAGATATTATGCGCGTTGAGCGCATGATATTGTTATGGTTGGTTGACTTACAAAAACAACAGTTTTGAAATCTTTTTATACTTCGTGACATAAAATCGGGTGTAGCCCGTGCCACACCCGACATACATGTGGGTTTGTCCATGACTGTGCAACACCCTCTCGAAAATCTTAAATCCATCCCTAAGTGTCAATGTTATTTTATAATACCGACCTCTTTATTATTCATTTTATAATATAATGTAAAATCTGACATTTAATTGGATAGCAGGACACGTGGAGATGAAATGTAATATTTTAAGCGCGCATAATATATATATATATATATCTATATTAATGACTCTCATACTAAAAGTTATTTTAAAAAAAAAAAAAAAATACATATTCGCGGTTCATTTTCGTAAAATAGGGTGATAAATGTTTAATTAAGTAATTTTGCAAGGATAGCGCTATGCTAAGTGTGTAATAAGATTTCATTTTCTCGTATTTTATACTCGCAGTTTGGTAAGAATCAATAATCATCATTAGAGAATTATCTAATAGCCTCATTGAAAAAACTTAGCTGAACCCAAATTGAAATGCATAGAGGGATTCGAACTAAGGTTAGCAAAACGTAGATTAAGAAGTATATTTGTATTTAATTACACGTAAATCCACCGAAAGGTTGGGCTTTGTTTTGTGTCTTTTTAATTAGTAATACCACAATTATATAAACAAAACTTTAAACGTGTAACATACTCGTAAAAGTTTTGTTTAAATTGGCCACTTTTAGTCGTAGCATTAAATCGTTCATAACTACACCATTCAAATAAACCTTTGACTTATGACTTTGGTGTTACATTTTGGTCACCAATCAGAGCAATTGTGAATGAAGAAAAGACGCCTCAGATTGAGCGACCAAATTGATTATTTTCTACTATTAGCCAGTATTTAAAACTTTGAAGCTGAAAAGCCACTTTGTCAATAGAAATTAATTATACGGCATGCGGATATGTCTGCCTTAATGCCTGTAGCAATTAAATAGTATGTTTTTATTTTTTATAAAAAGAATCTCTAGCTTGTATTAAAAGAGCACATATAGAAAGCAATTTACTGAGTAATAATTTAATGTATTATACTCCACATAAATGACTTAATGTATCTCATATAACAATTACTGGGTTATTACACACGGAGGTAACTAAAGTTTCCCAAAAATTTGCTTTAAGTCACTAAAGTTTTTTTTTGTTCAAAAAGGTTACTCAAGTTTGGTCACCGGTTATATAAGTTACCCTGTATGTTTTACCCTTCTACTACAGGTTTTTTTTTGTTAATTTCAAAAATGGTCCCTCAGACTAACTGTCGTTAGTTTTTTCCGTTAGCTAACGGCCGTTTGCAACAAACATTTGCACTGTTAGTCCTTTATCCTAACGACCGTTTATACTTAACTCAAAATTTGGTTTTCATACATTTTTGTCTGTCTTTCTTACATTTTTTGACCCTTTTTTTATGGGTTTTCCGTTTTCATACGTTTTCGTTCGTTTTTATACGTTTTCGCCCATTTACTTACACTTTCATCCGTTATTCTTACGTTTTGTCCGTTTTTCTTATGTTTTTTCTATTTTCATACGTTTTTGTCCGTTTTTCTTACATTTTTGTCCGTTTTTCTTACGTTTTTTCCGCTTTTATATGTTTTTGTCCATTTTTATACCTTTTCGACCAGTTTATTACGTTTTCGTATGTTTTTCTTACGTTTTTATCTGCTTTTCTTACTTTTTTTCGTTTTCAGAATTTTTTTACGTTTTTTCCGTTTTCATACATTTTTGTTTGTTTTTACACGTTTTCACACATTTTTATACACTTTTTATACACGTTTTTATACACATTTTTACATACGTATAAAACATAACAAGTATAAAACATACAAATGTATAAAACATACAAAGGTGTAGAAAAACGTAAAACTAGTATGAAAACGTAAAAAGACGTATGAAACGTACACAAGCGTATAAATGCGCACACAAATGTAATAAAAAAATTATGAAAACCTATGAAAACGTATGAAAATATACGAAAAACAGATGAATACATACAAAAATGGACAAAAATGTATGAAACTGGAGAAAAATGTACGACAAGAGAGAAAAACGTACATAAACGTAAAACAATGTAAAGAAAGTACGACAAGAGAGAAAAACGTACATAAACGTATAAAAACGGATAGAAATGTACGAAAATATACAAAGATATGCGAAGGAGAAAAATGTAAAAATAAAAATAATAATAATAATAATAATAATTAAAAAAAAAAAGACCGCATAGTAACTTTTTGTTAAGGTTCAGTAACCTATTTAATAAACCCGTAAACTATAGTAACTTCCTTGTAACATTTTAAACTATGGTGCTGACGTGGACAAGGGGAACCGGTAATCAGCCGGTTGCCCACCCTCGCAGTAACATTTAAGTAACATTTTTAATCTTTGAGTAACCTAAATGACAAAACCGTTTACTTAAGTAACCTCTTTGAACAAAAAAAACTTTAGTGACTTAAAGCAAATTTTTGAGAAACTTTAGTGACCTCCGTGTGTAATAACCCAACAATTACTCGTATAATGTATTATACTCCACATAAGTTGATATTAATGTATCTCACATTTGTTTTCTTCAACCATATTTGTAACAGTGAATTTAAGATCCGTATATATGTGGTAGAACAAAACCATTATAAGTGAAAAGATTACTGCGTAAAGAAAAATGTTATTCAAAGGTCAAAACTCATAAAAATATCAATGGGTCGCACTAGTTCACTACAGGACACGTAAGTTGGTAATGAGGAAAAAGTGACGAAATGAAATGAAAATAATCTGAAATTAGAATGTGACAATATTCTCATATAGGGATAAAATATTCGACGCAACTCACGTGGTAATTCTCCCAAAAGACGACTCCGTGCAAGCTGTGAAAGTCTAGAAGCTTACATCACTGCAGGATCAAGTAAGTAATCATCAAACACCCTTTATACGTGTTAGATAGGTTGTATCACACTGATTAGGAAATCTGTCTATCAAGGGTTTGGTCTGCATAAATATGTACTTATTTTCCGTTGCACATGTTTTATAGGTCATGCAGGTGACTATCAATACCATATAATAAAATTGTTCAACTATACTATATATTATTTGATAAAATGTTTATGCAACAAATGGTTTTTGTATACAGAGAAAATTTAAAGAAAATTTAAATGAACTTTTAAATGAAATGAATGATTTAACCGCATAAAAACGGGTTAGGATTGTCTCAAGTTACTTGAGTCAAGTTAGGGCATTATGAGCCATTGGATTTAATCCAATGACTCAAAAGAACTTCTTTTGATTTGAGCCATTGCATCAAATCCAATGGCTTAGAATACCCTAACTTGCCTTAAGTTGTGTTTACAACTTGAGAGAATCCTTTTCTCATAAAGACACTTGGCAACAATATTTTTCGTATTGATAAAATGATTTAACCGCATAAAAATCTTTTATATAATAAAACAAAACCCCAAGTGTGGACTTTTTCATTTCAAAAAAATCAAATCATACCTTTTTTAGTAATAATTTTATTTAAAGAAAAAGATTATTTTTTTTATTAAGTAACATTTTATATTTATCTATAACACAAGTAGAAGATAAATACAAAAAATATAGATAAGATGCAATTAACAATAGAATTAAAATTTTTAAATAATTATCTTTAATAATAAAAAACTATAATTAAACATCATAAATCAAACAAAACAAAGATTAAATTATTTGTTTTTTAATAAATAAAAATATATGATTCAAAAATTTTAAAAAAAAAACCCGCACGTGCGCGTGCATTATAACTATTAGCTTTATATAGATAAAGTACAATACCATACATATATGATCCATCACTTCAACGACTATAATACAAGTCACAACATCATACATCTTGTGCATATAAGTTATATTTACAAATTACAACTCACTTGCTAAAAGCTGAAAAAGTAAGTAATCTCAAACACCCCCGACTTTAGAATCACCAATGTTACAATCATATCAGTAAAATAGCATTATAGAGTATGAGCGCAAGTGTGTAACTTATGCATCTCCTAAGTTATTGGTTCTTGTTTCTATCCAAGTTGTAATTAGTTTGGTTTTGTTATGTTTTGTCTCTACTAGTGTTTAAGATTTTAGCCAACTCTTGTATTATTATAACAAAAATGTTTTAAATGATGATGTTTTATAATAAGAATACTCTCTTTTAAAAGGTTTTATTGTTATGAAGATAGTGTATATGACGCCCCCCCATGAAAAGTCAAACACTTTCAAATTTCAAAAGTGCATAATAAAGAATAGCGGTGTTGATGGGTCCGGCAAGCTTGCTTAGTTGTTCACTTTGAGTTATTCGATTTGAACCTACCTAACCATAAACCATTGTTTTTTCTTGAACATTAGGGGAAAAGGATTGGTTAATGACTAATGACCATAAGCATGTTCATTCACCACCTATGCATGACACGCAACCAAAAAGTGAGAGTCTGAAATCTTCTATCGTAACCATCTTTTATTCTCTTTTCTAAATGCAAAGCTTAAAAAAACAAATGTGTTTGTCTAAGTACGGACGTTGCGTAAATGAATATAAACTTAGACACAATCGTCTTTATGTGTGTATCATAAATATTAGTAATAGTTTGTAAGTCCGCATCGTCTTTGAAGAGAGCTTCGCAATAAATCTTTATGTGTACAAGATAGAATTGATGTGAATGAGATATCGCGTCTCATAGTTAGACTTCGGTACCAAGAGGAAAATTGTGTGCTTTCTATCCTACATCGGTAGGATGACTAAACTAGAGAGGAGTCTATTGTGTATAAACAGAGGCCCAACTCAAGTTCCTTTCAAACTATAGTTCGTACGCTTAAAGATTTCGTTTTATCGCCTTTCCCCGCACTCGCTTGTGTAGGGATCTTTTTTTTTTCTGCCCCTCGCAATCTAGTTTTCTGGTTCTGTCACTTACCGGTGGTATGGTTTCTTACATCAATTCACACGTTATAATTTTGGCAGTTTAGTTTAGTTAGGTTTTTTTTTTTTTTTTTTTTTTTTTTTTTTTTTTTTTTTTTTTTTTTTTTTTTTTTTTTTTTTTTTTTTTTTTTTTTTTTTTTTTTTTTCCTCCTCCTCCGAACTTAACATCGTTTGTTTATCAAAAGACGTGGTGTGAAGTTTGTACTCTAGATTTCTTGTAAGATTGGAACCGTAAATTTTTTGTGATGATATTAAGGGGGTGCTTGGTGGGGGTTAAGAGGGTGGAGAATGAGTAAGGTATTCAAAATGGCCCACCTCGCTCATTATTTTGTGCTTGGTTAGTGAATGCAAAAGGATTGATTACCCCGTGGGTAATCAACCATTATAGAGTAAATTGGTGGTAAGGGATTGATTACCCACGGTACCTCACTCATTCCTTTGCATTCCTTTTCCCTTTCCTTTTCTCCACTTTGAACCAAGCGGGCCCTAAGTGTCTTACAACTTGAAACAACGTATTTTTGCGTTAGTGTTAAAACTTATAAATATTTTTTTTAACAAATAACGAGACAACGTTTAAATACTACTGAATATTTGGATTATTATTTGTACGAAGGCTAAATTTTTCACGCATTGTGTAATGAAAAATCTCAATCAGATTGGTTCTTGATTTCTTTAGTTTAGATACATGAAAAACAATTAAGCGTGAATCGCACAAAATGTATCACACTTTAAGTCAATTAAAATTTTAAGTACTCAATTTTATTTTTATTATTATTGTTTTTTTAAATTTAAGGTAGCTAAATGAATTTTTGTGCAATGTCAGGTTTTTTTTACTTTTCGATAGAGGTTATCGATCATAACTTTAGCCAAAATGACTTTCAAATGCTCAACTATAATGATACATCATACTGATTATCTATTTCAACTAAGCAAATGACCGATAACATCTTTTGAAAAGTAAAAAGAAACTAAAAAAACCTTATGTTGTACACAATATTAAATTTGGCACCTCAAATTAAGAAGAAAAAAAAAAAAAAAATTAGTGCCTAGAATTCAAATTGACCCAAATTATAATACCTTCTTAATGTGATCTACCAAAAAAATGATCTTATGTTTACATCAGACATATATAGGTGTACATGTTTGCCTAACGGCCTAACCTCAATAGAACATGATAAGCTCAACAAAAATAAGATCACTTAAAGTAACAAGTTGAACTTCACACTAATGGGCCTTTAG
This sequence comes from Artemisia annua, assembly GCA_014162995.1. Taxonomy (NCBI): domain Eukaryota; kingdom Viridiplantae; phylum Streptophyta; class Magnoliopsida; order Asterales; family Asteraceae; genus Artemisia; species Artemisia annua. Next base: position 19,083 of record LBNU01013655.1, read on the forward strand.
CCTAGCCGTATTCGTTATTTTTGTGAAATCAATGTCCCCAGCTTACCTGTTAAGTGGTTGCAAAGTTTAGGTCACGAAAAAAAAAAAATAGTTGAATCAGGTAAAGATATTCATTTCTACTACATAATGAAATCGACTCATGAACTCATTAAACTTCAGGTTAAGGTGTTTATTCCCTATATATACTATTAGACATTGCGCCGTCCAACCATTTGCATTGAATGATATTTTCTTTCTTTGGGTCCACGGTCGTTACTACAATTAAGCCCATCAACGTCCGTGGCTTTTTTTTTTTTTTTTTTTTTTTTTTTTTTTTTTTTTTTTTTTAATATTAACAGTGTGTCTGCATAAATACTTTCGTGTTTATCTAAAGACTGAAACAACCGACTGAAGGCACGAGTTCCTAGGCATCTAAACGTTGTATGATCTGACGTTTTCTCTTGATAAGGTTAGATTCTTTAGATGTTAGAAGCTGGTATTGTATGTTTATAGTTTTACCTTCACGGTTTTTCAAAAATTTTCCTTACTTTTGAGATGTTTATATAATAAGCTATCTATCCCTGCCTTTTAAGATATATATGGTTATTTGCATATGTGCGATCATCGGTTTTATCTACTGCTTGCAATACTTGGTGTTTTTTTTCCCTGTTTTGCTAGAAGTGAATTTTAGTTTTCGTTTTTGAAAAAAAATCGTTGTTTTAAAAAACCTTCCTTGTATATATTTTCTTTTATAAAAAGTAAAAAAATCAAAAATATTAAACACTTTTCCTAAAGTGTTTGCAAAATACAAAAAATATAATAAACATCCTCGCTCTTCCGTTGAAGGAGGGGTGTTGCAAACCAAATAAGTTCAAACGCAAAAAGAGATTGTGAAATTATTCGGTTTCGGATTACTTTAATTCTACAACCAACTCCCTCGTTGTGAGTAGTTGAAGGAAACGATTTAGGGTGACGAATCGATCACAAAAAAATAACAAAACAAAAGAAAAATACAAAAATATTTTGATTTTAAAGTTTTCTTTTATATAAAAACCCAAAAATATTTTCTTTCTTAAAATTTGTTTTTCATTTTGTTTTCCATTTTTCTAATTACAAAAACCCAAAAATATTTTCGTTTTCAAAATTGATTTTCACTTTGATTTTACTTTTATCTTAAATCGTTTTCACGTCATAAAAACCAACCAAAAATAATCTTCTTAACCTCTTATCCGTTTAATTCTTCTTCTCTAATCCTCTAAACCGATAATTCTTTCTCTATCTCCTCTTATGTTTAATTCTTATGGATCCAATTTGTGTTAATTGTGGAGAACCGTTCTTTGAAGGTTCATGTGTCTGGTGTACGTGTGAACAATGTGGTAGTAATATTCATGACGGAGTTTGTTTGAATTGTAATTCTCCCGAATATGTTCAAAAATCTTTTAACAATTTTTCAAACGTTCCCGACTATTATCCAACACCACCGCCACTTTCGTTCACTTGCTTTAATTGTGGAAACCCATCCGATGAAGGATCACCGTGCGGACAATGTTTTTGTAATCAATGTGGATACACGAATTGTATCTGCTACGTCCCGAGTGCTGAAACGTCTTACGCTTGTGATACGAGTTTTGATAATTATCCTCAAAACGATTTCAATCTTCCTTTTCAAAACTCTTATGAGCAAGTACCGTATTATAATGATGATTCATTTCAAAGTTCATCAAATTTTGAGAATTGTGGGGGATCGTTTGATAATTCTTATTTTGAGCTTAATTCGTGTTACGATTCTTACGGTTTTAACCAACCCCCACAAAATCCCAACAAGTTTCAAATTTCGGATGAAGTTATTGAGGAAATGAAATCCCTTGGTGAGATGTTACGAAAGTGGGCGGATAATCGTGATACTCATACTCCCGAGCCTCGTGAGAAGTCTATTGCAGAGTTACTTGCTGAAGAGAGAGCGTCTAATCCTTATAAATCTTTTATTTACTATGATTCCGACGACGATGATGAGAAAATTACGTTCGTTCTTAATCCTCACAAAACTTCTATTGTTTCTCCCGTAGAACCCGAGGACTCTTTAAAAATGGGGGACGAGCCTCTAAACACTACTCCGGCAACGGAATCTGACGAATTCAATGAGTCTAGTGTTGAGAACCTCGTCTCAATCCCAAGTGAGTCCGGGGAAAATTCTAACGGTGAAGTTGTTCAAAATACTCCTCTTGATATATCCGAAGATAATCCCGACTCTTCCCATCCTTCNAATGGGGGACGAGCCTCTAAACACTACTCCGGCAACGGAATCTGACGAATTCAATGAGTCTAGTGTTGAGAACCTCGTCTCAATCCCAAGTGAGTCCGGGGAAAATTCTAACGGTGAAGTTGTTCAAAATACTCCTCTTGATATATCCGAAGATAATCCCGACTCTTCCCATCCTTCTCTCACATCATTTGAGGGAAGTGATTCCGTTTTGGATGAGATCGATGCTTTGCTTGCTAATAATGATTCTATTCCAACTAATATTGATGATACTTATTTTGATCCAGAGGGGGATATTCTTTTCCTTGAGAGGTTACTGAATGAAGACTCGTCATCTTCCCCCCTCAAATGAGTAATGAAGTTTTTGATGAATTTGATGATGATACGCTTCCGGATGAGGATGTTCCAAACGAAAACACCACTATTCATTTGAACCCTCTCGTTGACACAAATGATTTTCCGGTTGATGTTAATCCCGTCGATAATGATGATGTTGAAAGTTATTCCGATTCTCACAAGGAGTATACTACGAGTGATGACGACTCTTGTGGAGATATCGATGATGTTGAGGAATCACGTTCCGATTATGAGTTTGAAGAGATAAAGGATTTTGACCTTGATGACGATGAGATTGAAGATGATTTACTCCGTGAAAAATTATCCAATATCTATCTTCTTATTTCAAAAATCGAAGCTTTAAAAAATCCAACTCCGTCTTCTGATTCAATGATTACCTCTTCATTTCCTATCCCCGTTATGGATAGTGACTTCTTACCCGAGCTTGAAATTTTTCGATTTGAAGAGACGAGTAGTGGCAATCCCACTATTCATGCTGATTTCTCTCTTCCGGATTACGAGTGCTTTCATTTTGAGATTGATTCTTTACTTATTTCCGATAATCCGTCACATGACCCTCTTTTAGAGGATGTCGATTTATTTCTAGCTTCGGATGACTCGATACCACCGGGTATTGAGAATGATGAGGATGATTCATTTCTTTTTGATCTTCCGTCTCCTCGTCCACCCGCGAAACCACCGGATGTAGATTTTGAGTTTGATACGAATGAAGATATTTTTGGAATGGTGGACGATATTTATGATCATGATGATCCGGTGCTTAAAATTTTACCCACCCAACCCACCCGTAATTCAGATATTGAATTTACTATTATCATCCGAGTGTTTCACCCATTCTTCATTTATCACATCGTTTCTCCATCTTTTCACTCCACCGGAATTGAGGATACCATTTTTGACCCCGGCATCTCCGTCTTGCCGGTTGTCCGTTCCATTTGCTCCCCCAAGATTAATTAAATTCGGGGCGAGTCTAAGCTATACGACTCGATAAAAAACAAGCGCTTCGTGGGAGGCACCCCATGCTTATCCATTTTATTTTGTTTTCTTTTTTCTAATGTGACGTGAGGAGGGCGACCTCTTCCATTCTTGTGTTTCCGTGGTTGTTTATGTTGTATGTCCAGGAATTTCCCGAATAATGATGACTCTCGTGCTCGTTGTTTGTCTCATCTCCACTCGAGTCTCATTCTTNTGCAAAAATATAATAAGTGTTTTGACACAGTGTTGACTTTCTTGTTGGCGAGAGTAGGAATAAAATTTTGACTTAATCGGGCGTGTTGAGCCCTAGCTTGTTCCTTTAACCAATGATGATCACATAAGCTTGTGCTAGTTTTGTACACAAGGAGCTACTCTTTTGTCGGCTCCCATACATTACTTTATACATGCGCAGCTTAAAAGCTTCCGCTAGTCTTTTACATAAGAAGCTAGAAAACGCTAATTCTTTTATTAGAATTTGCAAGTTTCCGTAATTGACTTTATATATGCGTGGCTTGATTATCGGCTAAGTATTCGCGGATTTCATTATTTGAGATTTTCAAAAGGCGAAGAGCGAGAAATGATAGTGTTTATTTAGAAGTTAGATGCCATACGTGGGGTAGTGGTTCTCTTTAAAGCTCATCGAAGGTACTTGTGGCCTTTTGTTCCCATCAGCTTGTTTCACCCCATATCTTGTGTATAATAATTAAAGATGTCTCGGTTTTGACGAAATTTAGTTCTTTATCTTCTTAAGAGAATCTTTGCTTGAAAAATTGGGTACACATCAAGGATACACGCCATTGTATTGAGTTGTATTGAATTGTATTTCGTTGTATTGAGTTGTATCGTATGTGGTTTCGGAGCTACCCTTTAAAGCCTGATATGTGCTATTTTACACATATTTTTGACCTTAGTTTAAGTGTAGAAAAGACCAAAAACTAACGTGAAAAGCCAAAGATATCGTGTTTTTGTGTTTGTGACTGTGCAGGAAAGGATATTGCATAAATGGCATGAAAACTAACCAAAAAGCCCTAAACGAGCACGAGATTTGGAAAAGAGTCAAGAAGCCGAGTCAAAGATGAAATTTACTCAAGTAAAGCCCGTGACGATGTTTTCATTACTTAAAGGCTCGTGAATATGAAAGAGATACTTAATCGAAGATTAAAGATG
>LBNU01013655.1:27493-40509 GCA_014162995.1 Artemisia annua
AGTCTTAATTTTGTATTTTACATTATGTCATTTTAATTTTATGTCATTTACTTTACTTGTCATTTATTTTCTTGTCATTTAAATTTATGTCAAATTAATTTTCATGTCTTGATTTACTTATTGTCATTTTAATGCTTTAATCTTTACAAGTCTTTCTTAATCTTTACAAGTTTTTATAAAATTTCTTTGTCACCTTTGCATGATTTTTATTTGAGTTGCATAAAAAAGCTTATGGGTTAAGGCTTGCAAAAGAAGTCGTGGCTTATTTGCTTATTTTTAAGCTTATTTTAGCGTCTAAACGTATTTTTATTAAGTTTTCATAAGTTTTATTTACTTTTTATTAAATTTTTGTCACGATTAAAAAAGTCCAAGTATGAATTTTTTTTAGGGTCTAGCGAGTTGGGTTTAAAGTTCCAGCGAGTATGGTTCTATTTTGAACCTAGCGAGTTTGGTTTTGTGTAGAGTCTAGCGAGTATGAGGTCTTAAATATAGCGAGTATCGAATTTCATGTGTCCAGCGAGTATTACAAAAACTCCTAGCGAGTTTGTATCCTAGCGAGTTTGGGATAGAGATTAATAGCGAGTATGGATCAAAGTTCTAGCGAGTTTGGGTCATGTGCTTAGCGAGTATGAGGTCTAAATCCTAGCGAGTTTGGTGCTTTTTACCTAGCGAGTTTGGTTTTCATTTTGTGTCAAGTTTATTATTAGTCTAAGTTTATTTTGAGTCGTGTCTTGTTTTCTTCCTCCCTTTTCTTATTTCTTTTACAAGTCGAGTAAGACTTTTATTTTCTCCATCGTTTTATCGAGTGGAGTTTTGTTTGGTTCATTCCTAAACGAAACTCTGCCGAATTTTCTTTTAATCTTTTTAACTTAGCTTATTTCTTTTCGTCTTATTTTCTTTTCTTTTTAAAGCTTTACACTTTTCTTTTATCATTTAAATTTAAAAACCAAAAACATTTTACATTTCTTATTTCATTTTCATTTCTTTTATTTTGTTTAAACTTTCTTTCTATCTTTTATTTCTTTTAACGTTTACGTTTTCTTTTCTCGTTCATTTTAACTTTTCTTTAATCACGTTTTACTTTTATTAAGTTTTAAATAACGTTTAATAGCGTAAACAAAACCCAAAACATATCTTTTAACCCATTCACATCACATAACTCACGGTTTTGAACGACTAAGATCCATTCAACCCTCGTTGGGACTACGACCCGTGGTTTACAAGCTTCACCGCTTGGTTTACCGCGATCAAAGCCCGGTATTCATAAGAGCTAAGGTGCTTTGAGACTTCGGATTGAGATCGGATCTTGGATCCTACTTCTAAAGGCGGTAGGTCTTGGATTGAAACCGTGAAGGTTCGAAGTTACTAAGGCAAGAAAAAGAAAGAAAAAAAAATGAAAAAAAAATATCAAGAAAAAGTTAAAAAATAAAAAAAGTGAAAAAAATCATCCCCGGCAGCGGCGCCAAAAACTTGATGTATCGTGAATAGTATAGTATAATATCCAAGTAATTTCTCAACGAATAAGAAATTACCCGGGTCGTGTCCGTGCGAAGGTTAAATGGAAAATTGTTTATCGTAATTGATAAACCGTGTTTGTGAAAGGTGTAAAAGTGAAAATAGTGAAACTAAAATTCAAATAGTGATAAAAACAATTGAATTATGCACAAAGTACAAGCAATATATGCACAATGATCTAAAATCTAAAAATGGAAATTCAAACGCGTATTAAAAACGTAATGTACAAAATAAAACGCGACTTTTATTTAAAAATGATCCTAAAAATGTGAAACAATTTTCTAAAAATATTAAACAACTAAAAAGAATTTTGAGAAAAAGAAAAATATTTTTTTTGGCTTTTTATTTATTTAATATGAATTAAAAACTATTTTTGTGTTTTTATTTAATAAAGAAAATCAAACTAAATTTAAAATGAAAAATTTATTCTACAAAATTATTTTCTAAAAATCTTATTAAACTGAAAATGAAATTTAAAAATAAAATCAGAAAATATTTTTGTCTTTTTGTGATTTATTTTGTATTTAAAAATGATTTATTATTCTAAAATCTATTTAAAATTCAAAAGAAATAGTAAACTAATTCAATTAATTCTGAAATTTTTATGGAAATTCTAAAATAATATTCTAAAGATACTGTGAGAAAAAAATTTTTGAAAAATAAGCCAGAAGTGCTTATTGGAGCTTAAAAACAGCTTATTCAAGTGCTTATTTATAAGCACTTGAAGCAAAACAATATGAAACTGAAGATTTATACTACTCAATTGTGAACAAACAAATGGAAATCAGATCAAGATTACAAACAGATCACTCAATATGGGACAATTAAGCAATATATATAAGCACTAGAATTAGCATAAGCATAAGAATAAGCCAGAAGATAGGAGAACATGTAAAACTCTTAAACATACTAAAATATACTCAGATATAACAAACAAACTCAGATTTCAAGTCTATTAGTACAAATGAGGTCCTAGTGTAAAATCAGCAAAACATGCATTAAACACCTAACTAGCATGGACCAATAAGCAGTTAAAATAAGCTCTAATCTAGAACCTAAAGGGGGCAAAAGTTAGGTAGCACTAGTAGCTTCTCAAAAGTCCTAAAAGCCCTATGAGTAGATACCAATTGCTAGTCCAATTTAAGCCAAGTTCAGGTTCTAAAAAACTGGTAACAAACTAAACTATGCAGACAGTTGACTTTGTAAATGCTTAAGAACTTTGGCAAAAACCAAATTTAATACCCTAAATCTAATCCTAGATGTATAATAAACCAGATTAACCATTAAACACACAAATACAAATATGAAATGAAACAGATCAACAAGGACAGCAGGAACAGATTACAAAGTTGCCGGCAGAATTGAGATTTATAGCAAACTTTGACTATTATGCAATATCACTACTATTTTATGCCATATCTAACCTATGCTAGCCTAAGATGATCTCATTTTGCACAAATAACAACAAAGAACCAACAACAGCAGCTAATTATCAATACATCCAAACACCCCTAATAATAGCAGTCACGTTATCACAATAAGAATCAAGCTACAACTTCATAATTCAGTGATCAAACTCAGTGCATCAACAACATTAGAAGCTAATTCAGTCTCAAATTCCAACTATTAATCACTAAAGCTCAGAGAAGCAGATCCAACAGTACTAAAGCAGTAAAATATTCTAACTATGAATTCAACTACTTAAACTAGCAAACAACAACAATTTCAGTTAAACTACTAATGAAACAAGCTCTACTAACAATTATCAATCAAATTGACAGTTCTAATCTATAACTATTCAGAAATTCAATATAAAGCTATAAAGGAATATGGAACTCACATATGCTATTCCCTAACTGAAATAGGGAGAACAACCAAAGCCTAGCCTATCTTTTAGATAGGCATAATCACCTTCTCCAACCATAAACTACTACTGAATCACCAATAACCACCATTATCACCATGGATCTGTGACTTTTACTTGTGTTGACCAAATGAAGATTTGAGATTAGAACTGAAATTTACTATCTATTAGGCTCACAGCAAGCTACAAGAGCTTGTATAAGCTTCTGAGATCAATTAAAAACGTTTGAAAAATAGATTTGAGAAACTTGAATGTGAAATGACAATGAATGAACAAGTAAACTGAAATTTATTAAACTCTTGGAACAAATACAGTAACTGAGCTACAAATTCATGAACATAAGCTAAAATTACATTACTTAAGCTAAATTCCTACTCCTACTCTACTCCTACACCTAATTGACTAACAGCTCCCAAATGAGGTGAAGAGTGAGTATATATAGCTGAGGAAGGGAGTGTCTCAGAAGCTTCACGAATTAGCATCTCAAGGAATATTCCAATACTTGATCCCTTGTGACAATTGTGTCCAATCACAGCTCTTGAATCAGCCTTGTGACGCGTCCCAACCAACCAAAAGTTCTCACGTGTCATTCCATGTGTCAGAAGTGTCAGGGAGTGGAGAATTTGACAGTTATGCCCTTAATTGGGTTAATTGTGTTGGGTAATTAATCTAGGGTTCATGTGCTAGTAATTGGGGAAAAAGGGGGTGAAAAACGCGCGTGGTTATTTTTTAATATATTTTGACTTATGGTGGTGGAAGACCGGGTTATAAGTAATAGGATATGGGTCACGGGTATTGGTAAAAGGGATTGGGCCAGTTATAAAAGGGATGGTGGGCTGGTTGTTGTGTTGGGCTAGATTGGTTAATGGGTTTATGTTTATTAGGTTAGGTTTTATTAGTAATAGGATTTAAGTTAAATAAACTTTTAGGTTAAGGGATTAAAGTTGCCAAGCTGTAAAAGTTAATCCAAGGGCTTTTCTTGACATCTTATGATTCTTTGAGGACCTTTGTTGACACTTGAGCTTAATTGCGATCCCTTTTTGCAAAATCCTACCCGGCTTCGGCTCTTTAAATGCTCTTTCCAAAATCCCGTGCTCGTTTTGTTACTTTCGTCTCTCTTTTGTCCAAATATGCAATATCCGTACCTGCACATTCATAAACACAAAAACACGATATATTTGGCATTTTAGGTCGGGTTTTTGGTCTATTTGGGTCGGTTTTTGGCCATGAAAAGGTATGTGAATTCACACATACCACTGCTTGACATTGGAAATGGGGTCGCAGGTTATCCTGATGAGGCAGATCCTGATAACTCATCATGGATTACAATTACAGATGACTACTGCATTCAGGACACGGCCCAGGGCCTAACTGAATTGATAGATTTCATATATGATGCCGAAACTCTTGAAAGACCAACAGCAGAAACACTTCAGCAGAAGGCTATAGTTTGCCCTAAAAATGATACTGTTGATATGATAAATGAGAGAATATTACAAAATGTGAAGACTTACACAATGGGCTACAGGAGTTATGATCAGGCTACACCTAAAATGAACGATGGGGGCGCCATAGAGTTGCTGTATCCGCAAGAATATTTAAACACATTGCATTTCCAGGGTATGCCGCAGCATATGTTGTGCCTAAAACTTGGCGCTCCCATAATGTTGCTAAGAAACCTTAATCTACTAGGTGGCCTCTGCAATGGGACGAGGCTTATTGTTACTCAACTTCTGCAGAAAATTATCGAGGCCAAAATAATTACTGGGACAAGGGTGTGTCAAAAAGTTTTTTTTGCCAAGGATTATACTAGCAAGTAACAACGATAGTATACCATTCACTTTTAAGCGAAAGCAATTTCCGGTGAAGCTCTATTATGCAATGACAATAAATAAGAGCCAAGGGCAATCGCTAACTAAAATAGGGGTGTATCTTCCACAGCCAATATTTGGTCACAGCCAGTTATATGTCGCGTTATCCAGGGCTACTTCCCCGACCGGATTAAAAATACTTATTAAACAACACTCAGACCAACACTGCAACACAACAAAAAACATTGTCTACAAAGATTTTCTAAACAAAATTATGGTACAATAGCTTTGTACTTTTGTAGCCTTAAAGTTTTAGAGTTAATATATGTTTTTTAATATGCGTGTGATGTTTGCTTTATGGATTAAATGCCTAAATTGTGTGCTGCTGCTTGCTTATTATAATAGTTACTAGGTTTGCCTTAATGAATCTTACATACTTATGCCTAAAATTAGCTACCGCTTATTTACCAAATTTTGATATCCGCCTTCTTCATTGGTTTCTCATTTCTGATATTACATATGTGTTATCCAATTTTTCACTATTGTTACAGTGTATGTTAATTGTATTATGCTTATAGAGTGGCTGCTATTAAGATACTAAAAGCGGATAGGACCAAGCCTTTTATTCCCCTAGCAGCGATTATTTCATTCATAAATACCACTAAAAGTACAACATACCTGTCCTCTCAATTCACTCAAATTATCATTATATTTCATGTCTTCTTTGCAATGAACTAACATGCGCATCTACAGGCAAATGTCGCTAGCCGCAGAAACTAATTCTTCTTCTGACACTGTTGTCGAGCTGGTTCCTCCGCAGCGAGAGTTAGCTTATTTTACAGATTTGAATCCTGCGGATAATAGCAAATTTAATGAAGCAAGAGTTTATCGCAAATGGACAGCAATGAAAGTTCCAAGTCTTACAGCTACAAAATTTTCATGCATATTGCTAGACAAAAAGGTAAACAATTGGTTTAGTATTTACAGAATATGTTCACATTGTCATCTTAGAGGCATGCAATAGCTGCAACTTCCATATAACACTCTCTGCAACAGGGTTCGGCAATACAGGCTAATACTGAATTAAAAGATAAAGAGCGTTTTGAATGCGATCTGCAAATCAATTGTGTGTACAGGATCCAAGGTTTTGGTTTTGAAAAGACAGACGACTGGGAAAAAACGCTTGACAATGATATAACTCTTACTTTTGGCAAGTACACACAGACTGACCCTTTACAAGATGACGATTTTCCATACCACTACTTCAATTTCGCTGCATACAATGAATTAGGCGAACGACTGCAAAAGAAGGCTCCGGTTCTCACAGGTAACATGAGTAAGTAATTGCTCTTTTTATTTATTAAAAGTTTAAAGCTTCCGGACATGTGTTTGCAGATTACATTGGCTATGTTCATAACGTAGAAAAGTCTACAGAATATGGAAGTGCCACTACCAATAAAGTTAAAGTTCGTAATATTGCAATCCGCAACCTCAAGTATGTACTATTTTTTAATTCTTATCTAATAAAGTTAAGGCATATAGAGTTGTGAAAGAATAGCACTTTTATAGCAACAACGTTGTCACCTTCACACTATAGAATGAGAGGGCAGAAAATTTTGAAGAAGCCGAGTATATGCAGATGCAGCAGCATGTAATTCTCGCAGTTAGTTCATGCTATCTTAAAAGATATGCCGGTACTTATAATATATCTACCTGAACATTGTGTTTCTTTCTTTTCCCTTATTTCAAATCCTGTTTTTGTATTTGTAGGCCAGATACAGCTATCTGCAACTTCAGCCACTTCCTATTATTTCAACCCGCCCGTCCCAGAAACCAGCGAGCTGCTTACTGCGTATGAATAAATTTTAATGTCATATTCTGAACCACCTATTAATACGGTATTTGTGATACTTTTCTATGTATAAAAACAGGTATAACCAGACCACTGCTACAGCACCCCGGTTGGAGGTATGAAGAGAAAGGCTAACAGATTGGGAACAAGAAAGGACTTGATGCGTGGTTTTGTAACCTTACAACAGGTTTTACCTCTCGAGGGATCTCAAGAGGCTTAAAACCCCACCAGGCAGTGTACCTGACTGATGTAGTATAGGATAGTGGTAAGTACGGGGGATTGATCGTTCTCTCACAGGGAATAGTGTTCGTTAGGATAGAAAAGCTACTCTAATAGGTCTAAAGGTGGAAGGAAGATTCTTTTTGTATTTTTATATTTTTTTGAAAGCAAGTAAAATCTCGGTTTTTAGAGGAAGGGCGGAATTAGTTGCTAGTCAACTAACCCAAGTTTACTACTTTTGCAAATTAAAATAAAATAAATATCTAAACTATTGTGGTTGTGAAAACAATATGGAGAAAATTGTGTTCACTTATATTTCATTACTCCCTAACTATCTTTTACCGGTTAATTGATATGTATGTTACTTGTGTGGATGAAGGGTGTATTCCTAATAACTCATGGAGTGGCATACATATCTCTCCAATTCTATGAGCTCTTATCTCCTCCTATGCCATGCACGTCACAACCATAGGGATTGTAAACAGTGGCTCATGCGTTAAATACTACCTTAATACCCTAGTATGCCTCGACTACATGTTTCCCAAGACGTTCAAGCACGTTGGAAACCCTGAAAGTCACAGAAAATTCATCTTTAGGGGTTGCCCTAAAAGTTCTCCACAAAGTTCCACACATAATGAATGAAAATTTGGAAAATATATATAGAAAATAAGTTCGGACGGCGTCAGCTTATAGGGCCGGACGCCGTCAGCTCGCCGCCATTAGGGTTCTCGGATGGCCTAGATCCATTTGGGACGTGGTCAGCTTGTAAAACTCTCTGGGCCGTCTCCCTTTAACTTAACACGTGACAGCCTACATCTTCTAACACCTGACGGCGTCAGGTGTAAATTCTTGAAATCTTTCTGGCCTGTCGTTTGATAATTGAATTCCACTCTTTTGTCATCCTTACTGATTGCGTCACCTTGTGACTCCTGACGCCGTCAGGTTGTAATTTCCAGCTTCTTTGAGACTTTGTCGTTTTCTTCACTTTTATGCTCCAAAAACGTCCAAATGTGCATGTTTTCCAGAATTCCTCTAAAAAGTACCTAAAATGACAAAAGAAACGATTTAGGGCAATATTTGATCACATTTATACGAATTAGGGCTTAAATGACCCCCTAAAAGCGTAACACTTTTCGTCTCATCAGGACTCGAAACCGTGTATCCTTAGGCACACTCTTACAGATAGACCCGAATACGCAACAGGTTTGCACAGATTCTATTCGAGTTAGAGTCAACAGTCAGGTACAAAAAATGCTAACAAACAACATGTGCAGCGTGTTTTGTTTACAGCAGATGTGATGATATTGCGAATTGATACAGCATATGAGTGGTATTTCCAAAAATGTGACGAGTGCGGTCAAAAATTAGAATATGGTTTCATACATGGTCAGTGTCATCGATATGGAACAAAACCAAACCCGAAAAACAGGTATGTTAGTTATTCGCACTAATATCATAGAGCCACATCCTAACAATTCTTTTGCCTCCAAACTTATATATGCTCATTTTCTATACTTTTTTTGCGGTTATTGTTTTAGAACAGTCATTACAGATGGGACCGGAAATGCAATCGTTACTTGCTTTACCCCAGAAACGGATGGGCTTATTAAAAGCGTGGACGCCTTGCTTCAAGAAACTGAAAATAAAGACCCTAAAGTTACACCGGCAGCGATACTAGCACTGCAGAATACACGGCATGTTCTTCAGTTTCGCTTTGCAAAAGCACCTGCAAAAGGTCCACCCACATTTGTGTTAAAGAAAGTTATGGATAATCCACCACTCACCTTCGATGCACCATCGGAAGGACCCTCATCACCGACTGCCGCACCAACAGATTTTACCCCTCCACCTGCAACACCAACTGCAACTCAGGATACCCCAGCAGATTCAACCGAACTTATGCAACCGTCCGTCCAATCATCAGTTAGAAAAGAGCTGTTCGCATTTTCCGATAGCCAAGAGGCCACCCCGCAGGCCAAGAAACAAAAAAAATGAATAAACCACTTTCCAACCAGTTACTACAACTTGTGCCAACAACAAATGAAACCTATGGTGTCTGTATAGTAGTATATAAACCTAAAGTATGTTAGTGATTAACTGACCATATAGTCAGACAGCTGACATTGTCTTACTGTAGTGTCAACTTTTTGAGGTGTATTAGAATTGTGTTGCCAGCTAACTAATGCTACATTAGTACAGTAGCAAATTTTGGTAATGCATTATGATGTATTTTGGCAATATTACAGCATCACACCATCGTTTTTAGTAGCAGCTTTTTAATATAACATGTATTAGCAAACATATGGACACCTAATAACTACTACGCATAGTGTGCGAGTTTAATGCGAAAGTCATCCCACTGATTTCTTTTTTATTTTTTTTGAAAGGCAAGACATATATAACAAACAAAAACAAAATGGTACAAATAAAGACATCCACTATCAACAACATAATTAAATTAGCGGACCCTAAAATTAAAAAAACATACAACATTATCACAAACCAACTACTATTGCTGCACACTAACTACTAAGAAGACCACATCACTGATAAGCTACAAATGACAACTATGCTCACAAACAACAACTTGGTCTACTGATGTACTAACCTTAGAGAAAGTAAGCAAGAAGTGCATATAGTTGCTTGCGTACTTCTATACCCTTCAGACACATAATTCCAAATCTCAGATCCTGAACTAAAATTATATTGCAGACATGAAATCTTAAAACTTGCATACATGAAACCTTAAACTTGCAAGCTGACTTCTTATATCCGCCACCAATCATTGCTTCAAAGATACCATTGACTGCTACGATCTGTTTGAATATGAGATGCTAGCAAAATACAACAACTGTAGCCACACCTAAACAACACAATATTGTGCAATATAGTTTCCGTCTTTAGCTACAACGATCATTAAATAATAATAATAACAAATAAATTTACAATGTTACATTCGCAACACATGCAACATGTAAAGTTCTTTTAAGCTATTCAAACACTGCCCATTGTTGTCACACCTCGCCTTGCCAAAATCACCTGCCACAACCAACATGTTTCGTCATATAGTGACTCTATGTGCAAACATATCAGAGGCGTTACCTCACTCAAACTCTGTCACATAGCTGGTCAACCGTTTCATACATTACCTTGCACGCATAATGCGACACCTCAACCAATGCTCTTCCCACAAAATAATCCTATTGTTAGAACGAGTTTGCCTCGCAAGTCTCTGGATGATTGGAAAACGAGCAGCCATTATATTCACAAATTTAGTTCAACAAACTAACTAAATAGCAAGCAAAAAATGCAAAGACAGAACCCAGTTTATATAGTCATCAAACTTTGTGGCTGAATAGAAAGCACACTAAAAAGGTAAAAAAAACTGTTACTAGACGTTAAAAAGCCACCAAAAGCCGCATCCCAACTGATCCCAAAATATAATCAGCACATCATTCTACTAGAAACTCATAAATATAAACACCAGCTTATACATAAACAATTGTACAAGATATACAACGCATCCAAATCATAACTAAACCGAAATCGACTCAAAACAAAAATCATTAAAATGACCACAAACACTCCACAATGAGCTACTAATCTGCATCCAACAATAAAAGCATCGTAACAAGAACAAGAAAAGACATAAACGACATAATAATAAATAAAAACTTTTTACATATAGATCCATTTAAACAACCATCTAGGCTAACAAAACAGAGGTTACAAAATATGATTTAAAACTGTGGAAAACTAGAAGGGGGTTTAATAGTTTACCGCTTTTTACGTTGATTATCTTTTGAAAACTATCCGTTTTTAATTAAAGATATACTTGGCGTTTTACTTTGATATGTGAATTGAAACACTTTGACCAACTCAAAGACAATATGCAAACTAAACACAATATGTAAAACATGCAAGTAAAGAGATAGAACGATCAAACCACAACACGATTGTTTATCGTGGTTCGGCTACAAGGACCTCTTTTGTCCTTGCCCTACGTCCACGCCCCGAGTATCCAACTCGAGAGTTTCAAGCACTAGTCAACAAACTCCTTCTCGGTGGAGAAACCTTTACAATCGTCGCTTACACTTTATCCGGTACAAAGCTAGATACCGAGTTCTAGTTCGAGGTAGAACCAACCTAACGTCGCCTAATTCCTTTTTCCGACACAAGGCTAGATGTCGAGTTCTTTACCAAGGGTACAACCACTCCCGATAGTTCTTTTACAAGGGTACAACAACTCCCGACACACTATGTATTTTGAGGCCTAAAATACTAACCGATCACTTGATACACAATACACATGAAGTATAAACTACCTAAGCTTATACATGACCAAGCTAACAAGTCTTGCAACTTTGTGTTGAAACTTGTAACTTCTTGAATGACCTTGTGAACTCCTTTGCTACATAAGAGAATCACACAAGTCAAATGTTACTGAGTTAGAAGAGAGTATATGTGAATAATATGGCCTAAAGTGATGAGGGATTTCTTGCAAGTTGTCTTGTATTTATACTCAACAAGATGTCAGTTCTGGCGGACCCGGCGGAAC
Source organism: Artemisia annua (assembly GCA_014162995.1). Classification (NCBI taxonomy): domain Eukaryota; kingdom Viridiplantae; phylum Streptophyta; class Magnoliopsida; order Asterales; family Asteraceae; genus Artemisia; species Artemisia annua. The sequence continues at coordinate 39,313 of LBNU01013655.1, forward strand.
CCTCACAAGGGTTCCGTCCGTGTTGCTCCAGGGTTCCGCCAGGACTGTCAAGTCCAACCTTGCACACAAAGTAAAATCTCTCCAAGACAAGTAAAGTCACATCACATAATATCATGCATTGACTCAAGGAAGAGTACTTCCAAAGTTGTGTAAGTACCAAAGATGGTCAAACACACAAACTAACTTATGAGTGTATATTGATGATGCATGAACTACTTACAAACATGATGTGACACAACACAATCAAAGCATGCAAGACTCTTTACAAACAATGTCACATCAATCCTAAATGCTAGCAAAACATAACTCAAGCTTATGATGAGTCAAACACACAATCTTACCTTAATTGCATAATGACAAAAGCTAGTTATGAGCATGATGTGACAAGACAAACTAGAAACATGTTAGGATGACATTTATGAGCAAGCCAAGTAATGTCATATCAAGTAAATGCTAACATGTAATACTACCTAGGTGTGTAAGCAAGTATTATGACAAGTTAGACACACATGAATGCTTGATGTGACAATTCTACTTAAAGACATTAGTCACATCAACTTATTGCTAGACTTCATGCATTGAATCACATTTGGAATACTTCCAAAACATGCAAGGTTTACATGGCAAGTTAAACACATAACCTATTCATGAATGCATGACATGATGTTTCCATTTAAAGATATAAAACCATGTTTATTTTTAAATAGAAATGCAAAGTCTAGTTTTATAAGACTAAGAAACTAAAGTGATGTTTTTATTACAATCTAAAGTTTGTGCTTTGTCATTAACAAAACTTAGCAAAGATCGTTAAAATATAAATAACGTTTTTAGGTGATATTTGTATTAACAATCTTCCCCTTTTTGTTGATGACAAAACTTAAACTTTATTTGTAAGTGAAACATAAGCTCTAGTGTTAAGCCTTATAAAGTTGTTATAAAAACTTGTTTTGATGCAAAAGATGTAACATGCATATGCACGTTAAGCAAATAAGCAAAGAGGTCAAACAAGTTTATATAATTTTCTCCCCCTTTTTGTCAAAACAAAAAGAAGAGAAGTGAAGCGGAATGGTGCACGAGCTCCCCCTTGGACAATACTCCCCTAAATGGAGTGCCAAGCAAAGGGACGTGGATTTTGAACCTACAAAGAAGTGGTTAGTTTCCGCAAAAGAAAAAAAAAAATTATAGCAAGTCATGAGA
>LBNU01013656.1:21951-47361 GCA_014162995.1 Artemisia annua
CTTTGGGTTGAGTGACATAAACTTCTTCTTCAATCTCACCATACAAGAATGCACCTTTGACATCCATCTGATATACAGTAAATCCTTTGTAAGATGCATAGGCCAAGAAAATTCTTATGGCCTCAACTCTAGCAACAGGTGCAAAAACTTCATCATAATCTATTCCCTCTTCTTGCCTGAACCCCTGAGCCACCAATCTTGCCTTGTTTTTGACAACTATACCTCTTGCATTTCTTTTGTTCTTCAAGATCTATTTTGTCCCAATAGCATACTTCCCATCTGGTAAAGGAACCAATATCCAAACCTGCTGATGCTTGAATTGTTGCATTTCCTCTTGCATTGCCTCAAGCCAACTATTATCTGCAAGGGCTTGTGTAACACTGGTTGGTTCCATTTGGGAGAGAAAACAAGCAACCATACAATGTTGAAAGTCTGTATGATTGTCTCTCTGCTGCTGGGATACATAAGACATAAAAGCAACTTCTCCATACTTTGTCTTCTTCACAGTGCTTCTAGTATGAACAGGATCTTTAGGATCACCTATTATATTCTCCATTGGATGATTAGTGTGAATCCTTTTTGTTGCATTGGGGTTGACATCAATGGTTTTGTCAAGATTGGTCACATGAGAGTCATAGTCACTATCATATGAAGAGGAAGTGAAGATGCCAGCTTTGGGTTGGGGATTACCAAGATCTGAAGGACTTGGAAATCGTGTCTAAGGTTCACCAAAGTCTGTTGACACACGAGTAAAATAGGAGTAGAAACTGGGTGAGCATCAGCAGTAATGAGGTTATCAGTAGAAACAGGAGAACTGTCAGCAGAATCCTGATTTCCACTGATTGCTTGTGCTGATTGTCTCAGAAGTGCTTCAGCATCATTTGTAATCTTTGCACCAAGTTTCTCAGCTTCTTGAGTAGCAGCATGTTCTTGTGTCATGAGCTTAGCAAGATCCTCTGCATAGTATGACTCATCTTCATCTTTCTCAGAAGTATATTTTGCACTGTTTCCTACAAAATGGTTAGGAGGAATGGAAGGTACAACAATAGATAGTTCATCAAATTCAGACTCATCCTCTGAGTCTTCATCCTGTACACCTGCATTGTNTCATCTTCATCATTCTCAGAAGTATCTTTTGCACTGTTTCCTACAAATTGGTTAGGAGGAATGGAAGGTACAACAATAGTTAGTTCATCAAATTCAGACTCATCCTCTGAGTCTTCATCCTGTACACCTGCATTGTTAGATGGAGGATCTCTTGAACCTGCAGATTGATTAGCAACAAATCTAGTATACCCCAAAGAATCAGTTAAGTAATACAGGTCAAAGTACCAATCATGACCATGACCTTGTACATTAGGTTTGTCTTCTAGGTATCTTAGATTAAGAGTCTCCTCTATCCTTTTAGCATTCAGGTTATATACCTTATAAGCCTTACTATGAGCTGAATATCCCACAATGTATCCCTCATCAGCTTTGCCATCAAATTTCCCAAGTGGGTCACTGGTGTTCAAAATGGTCACATGACAGCCAAAAGGTCTTAGGTAATGAACAGAAGGAACTTTCCCTGTTAGAAGTTCATAAGGTGTTTTTGTATGAGGTCTGGTGATAGATACCCTGTTTAGAACATAGCAAGCAGTGCTTACTGCTTCAGTCCAAAACATTGTGGGTAACTTAGAGTCTGCAAGCATGGATCTTGCTGCCTCTATTAAGGTTCTATTCTTCGTCTCAGCAACCCCATTTTGTTGTGGGGTCCTGGGATTGCTATAGTCCCTTTTTATCCCCTTAGAATTACAAAAATCTATTAACACCACATTTTTTAACTCTGTTCCATTATCACACCTTATACCTTTAACCTTTTTATTTAGCTGGTTTTCAACTAGGGTAATAAAATCTTTTAAAATTGGAGATGTTTCATCTTTAGTTTTCAAAAAGAATACCCAGCAAAACCTGCTATAATCATCAGTGATTACTAAACAGAAATACTTATGATCAATACTTCTCACTTGAGTTGGACCAAAGAGGTCCATATGTAGCAACTGAAGTGGGTTTGTGATATTGCTCACTGCTGTAATGGCTTTGTAAGAAGCTCTGTGTTGTTTTCCTTTACTTCCTTCTTAGCAGTTTTCTTCTTGGAAAGCCTCATAGATCTTCTCAAGTTCACATGTCTGGTGTAAGACATTCTTTTATTTCTTCTACCAGGTACATAGATTCCCATAGAGATAGAAGGATCCACTGAAGTAGTAGCATCAGGAACACTGTCAGAAGCAACAGAAGTTGTAGCATCAGAAGGAACTGAGATACCTACATTATACAACTTATCCATTGCTTCCCTAGCCTGCTTAGCCTTAGCAGCATCTTGTTCTGCCTTTCTTGTCAACATTTCTCTATAGTGGAAAAGAAAAGATCTTTTAGGAGCAGCAGATACATGAGAAGAAACAGCAACAGTACTGTCCTTCATAGGACTGGATGGAAGAGGATCAGCAGGATCAGAAGAAACTTCAGGAGGAACAATAAGAAACTCTTATATCCTGTTTCAGCATTTACATTTACATATTCAGCAGCAACACTCAGCAGCTCACAATTCATAATTCAAGTAGCCAAATATAACCAACTATACACAACTGCATTCTGCAAAATAGACATAAAGTAGCAAACCAAACATACAAACTAACATGCTTTTACACACATTAGATGGTTAGTGTTAGAAATCTAAAAATTATACAATTTTACAACAACAATCAATCCTCCCCTGAGGTATATGCCTCCCCTGAGGCTTATGCCTCCCCTCAAACTGTGCATTTAAGGGTTAAGCATCCCAATGTGGACAACTAAGTGTTGAAACCTAGGTCCATCAAAAGCTTTTGTCAGTAAATCTGCCACATTTTTATCTGTGTGAATTTTAACCACATTTATCGAATGTTTTTCAAATGCATCTCTTATGAAGTGGTGTCTTATCTCAATATACTTTGTTCTGTTGTGAAAAACTGGATTTTTAACAATGCATATGGTACTTTGATTATCAATAAAGATTGTGGTGTTCATGAAATTAAACCCATAATCTAGCAACTGATTTTGTATCCAAAGTACCTGCCCACAACAATTGGCAGCAGCAACATACTCTGCTTCGGTAGATGATGTAGCCACAATGGTTTGCTTCTTACATTGCCAAGAAATCAATCTTCTCCCTAGAAATTGGCAACCTCCAGTAGTGGACCTTCTATCCAGATTTGCACCAGCATAGTCACTATCACTATAAGCTTCCAACTTGAAAGGGGACTCTCTTGGGTACCAAAGACCTAGAAAAGGCTGGCCTTTAAGGTACTTGAAGATCTTTTTGACTGCATTCAAGTGAGAAGTAAGTGGAGTAACTTGATGCCTTGAACAAGCACTCACAACAAATGTAATGTCAGGCCTAGAAGCTGTCAAATACATCAAAGAACCAATCTAGATCTGTATAGGTGAACATTCACAGCTGGATATGATTCATTGTTGTTCTTTGGTTTAGGAGCTTCATAGGGAGTGGTGGCAGTTCTGACACTTTCCATATCAAACTTTGTCAAAATGTCTCTCACATATTTCTCCTGATGAATAAATATGCCATCTGGTTTATGCTGAACCTGTAGACCCAAGAAGAAAGTAAGCTCCCCCATGGCACTCATCTGAAATTCACCCTTCATTAAGTCTTCAAATTCCCTGCACCAAGCTTCTTTGGAAAGAGTGTTTTGTCAATGGCACCTCTCCTGTAGCCATGCTTCAGTAGAAACTTGGAGAGCCTAGCATACCATGCCCTTGGTGCCTGATGTAGGCCATAAAGAGCTTTGACCACCTTATAAACATATTCAGGGTGATCTGGATCTTCAAAACCTTTGGGTTGAGTGACATAAACTTCTTCTTCAATCTCACCATACAAGAATGTACCTTTGACATCCATCTGATATACAGTAAATCCTTTGAAAGATGCATAGGCCAAGAAAATTCTTATGGCCTCAACTCTAGCAACAGGTGCAAAAACTTCATCATAATCTATTCCCTCTTCTTGCCGGAACCCCTGAGCCACCAATCTTGCTTTGTTTTTGACAACTATACCTCTTGCATCTCTTTTGTTCTTCAAGATCCATTTTGTCCCAATAGCATACTTTCCATCTGGTAAAGGAACCAATATCCAAACCTGCTGGTGCTTGAATTGTTGCATTTCCTCTTGCATTGCCTCAAGCCAACTATTATCTGCAAGGGCTTGGGGAACACTGGTTGGTTCCATTTGAGAGAGAAAACAAGCAACCATACAATGTTGAAAGTCTGTATGATTGTCTCTCTGCTGTTGGGATACATAAGACATAAAAGCAACTTCTCCATACTTTGTCTTCTTCACAGTGCTTCTAGTATGAACCGGATCTTTAGGATCACCTATTATATTATCCATTGGATGATTAGTGTGAATCCTTTTTGTTGCATTGGGGTTGACATCAATGGTTTTGTCAAGATTGGTCACATGGGATTCATAGTCAGTATCATAGGAAGAGGAAGTGAAGATGCCAGCTTTGGGTTGGTGATTACCAAGATCTGAAGGACTTGGAAAACGTGTATAAGGCTCACCAAAGTCTGTTGACACACGAGTAGAAATAGGAGTAGAAACTGATGGAGCATCAGCAGTAAAGAGGTTATCAGTAGAAACAGGAGTACTGTCAGTAGAACTGTCAGCAGAATCCTGATTTCCACTGATTGCTTGTGCTGATTGTCTCAGAAGTGCTTCAGCATCATTTGTAATCTTTGCACCAAGTTTCTCAGCTTCTTGAGTAGCAGCATGTTCTTGTGTCATGAGCTTAGCAAGATCCTCTGCATAGTATGACTCATCTTCATCTTTCTCAGAAGTATCTTTTGCACTGTTTCCTACAAAATGGTTAGGAGGAATGGAAGGTACAACAATAGTTAGTTCATCAAATTCAGACTCATCCTCTGAGTCTTCATCCTGTACACCTGCATTGTTAGATGGAGCATCTCTTGTACCTGCAGATTGATTAGCAACAAATCTAGTATACCCCAAAGAATCAGTTAAGTAATCCAGGTCAAAGTACCAAGCATGACCATGACCTTGTACATTAGGTTTGTCTTCTAGGTATCTTAGATTAAGAGTCTCCTCTATCCTTTTAGCATTCAAGTTATATACCCTATAAGCCTTACTATGAGCTGAATATCCCACAATGTATCCCTCATCAGCTTTGCCATCAAATTTCCCAAGTGGGTCACTGGTGTTCAAAATGGTCACATGACAACCAAAAGGTCTTAGGTAATGAACAGAAGGAACTTTCCCTGTTAGAAGTTCATAAGGTGTTTTTGTGTGAGGTCTGGTGATAGATACCCTGTTTAGAACATAGCAAGCAGTGCTTACTGCTTCAGTCCAAAACATTGTGGGTAACTTAGAGTCTGCAAGCATGGATCTTGCTGCCTCTATTAAGGTTCTATTCTTCCTCTCAGCAACCCCATTTTGTTGTGGGGTCCTGGGATTGCTATAGTCCCTTTTTATCCCCTTAGAATTACAAAAATCTATTAACACCACATTTTTGAACTCAGTTCCATTATCACACCTTATACCTTTAACCTTTTTATTAAGCTGGTTTTCAACTAGGGTAATAAAATCTTTTAAAATTGGAGATGTTTCATCTTTAGTTTTCAAAAAGAATACCCAGCAAAACCTGCTATAATCATCAGTGATTACTAAACAGAAATACTTATGATCAATACTTCTCACTTGAGTTGGACCAAAGAGGTCCATATGTAGCAACTGAAGTGGATCTGTGATATTGCTCACTGCTGTAATGGCTTTGTAAGAGGCTCTGTGTTGTTTTCCTTTGTTGCAGGCAACACAATTGTGTTCATTGGTGAAGACCTTGGAAGGAAGCCCTTGAACAAGACCAAGTTTAGACAACTTGTTGATGGTCTTGAAATTCACATGAGCCATCCTTCTATGCCATTTGGTAGATTCATCCAAGGAAGCTTTAGCCACCAAACATGTTAGATCACTGTCAGGTTGTACCTCATTTAAGTTGAATGTGTACAAATTATTGCTTCTTGGAACCCTCAGCAGAATTGGTGTATCTGCTGGAAGTTGGAAGTCTTTGTTGAGTACCAGACATTCATCTTCTGAGAAGAAAACTTTGTTCTTTTTATCACAAATTTGTGACACTGAGAACAAATTAAAGTGCTGCAGTTCCTTCACATAAAGTACATTTTCAAAATCCAGCATGGGTGTTCTGATAGTTCCTTTTCCTGTGATTCTACCATTTCCTCCACCAAAGGTCACATTTCCTCCACTTGCTATGGGTACAAAGTTAATCATCTTTTCTCTGTTTCCTGACATGCTCCTTGAACAACCACTATCTACTATGCCAACTTCTTTACTTAGTAAGGGATGATCCTACAATAACAACAAAAAAACATATACAAAATATAAGTACACTATGGAGACTCAAGTCATTACTGACTTGAGCCTGCCTTGTGGATCATAAGAAGTAGGCCATGTAGATGTAAAAGATCCACCATTGTTCTTGGATCTTCTTTGATAATTAGATCCCCAGTTAGTCCAAGAACAACCTGCTGAGGGCTTAACAGCAGTATCCCATGGTCCCCCCAACCCATATACATAGGTTGATAATAACTAGGCCAATAACCATTCTGATAATAAGATGAAACAGATCTAGGGAATGGTCTTGCAACATGTCTTTTCCTATATGATGAAAAAGTTCTATCAGCAGACACTGATGCATCAGCAGATGCTGATTTATCAGCAGTATTGTATCTGCTGTTAGATCGAGTTGCTTGTGGAATATAAGCAGGTATGTCATCAACACGTTTCCACATTTGTCTAGTTGTCTTAGCACAATCACCCATTCTTTGCTCATGAAACTTACAATCCTTAATTAAATGAGATTTGCTTCCACATACAAAACATTTCTTCTTTCTAGAAGATTTATCAACAAAAGAAGATCTATTGAAAGCATTCAAACCACAAACATTAACAGAATTGTTTTTGACAGAATTAACATTATTGTTTTGCAAAGAATTAAATAACAAGTCTTCAGTAGAAACTGTCTTTGAATGAGATTCATCAGCAGCAACTCCTAGAGGCTTGTTTGAGGACTTGGGTGAAGGCTTGAAAGAGGTCTTGGGAGGGTCTGACTTATCACTTGAATCACAGCTTTCATAGGCAGTAGACCCTTTTTCAGAAGACTTGTCACTGCAAGAGACAGAGTCAGCATTATTAGTAACAGGGTCAGATAAGTCACTTGACTTTTTGCCATATAAATGATGTGATCCATCAAAGTCAACTGTAATGGATAGGTCAATGGGCATATGTTCACCTCTAATGGGACCAGGGACAGCATGTAAGGTGCCTTCTTTAACATAGTTTGCTAATCCTGCTGGTGTAGTTTTTCTACTGTCATCCCTAGCTTCTAATCCTACATATTTCTTAAAACCTAAACCTATACCAGAATTTACAGCTTGACTACCATACAAACTTCTAGCTAAATTATCACCTGATATTAACCACTTCTTATGTGTAGCTATTTCATTATCTAGCTTCTCTTGAAGAACTTGTTTATCAGATTCTAAATTAGCTTTTAACTTCTTAGTATAGATTAACTCATCTTGAGCACATTTTAATTCCTGTTTCAACCCTTTTATTTCCTCCTCATAAGCAACTTGATTCTTCTGAAACCAAATCTTTTGTTTTTCTACTATCTTTAGACCATGTTTATATGACTCAAGGTCTTTATAACACTCATTATATTTAGGTTTCAATTCATCATATTGTTCTTTAAGTTCATTATATCTTATACTACAACCAAACACACAGTTATGTACCTGAGAGATGCCCATAAGAGCAAATTGATCATGAGAATCCTCTGAAGTACAGCTTGCCAGCAGTCCACTCTGATCACTATCACCATCACTCCTCTCATGAGCCTTCCAGTCAACATGATCATCCAGAGTGATCAAGGCTGTGGGATATCCAGTTTTGGCAGTATCAACTTCCCCTTGTTTCTGCTGATAGGTAGAATACCTAACCTCATCAGTAGATTTCCTATCCTTGCATTCTCTAGAGAAGTGACCCATTTGACCACAAGTGTAACACTTGATCTTCCTTCTGTCAAACCTGGCTGAATCCCTGCCATTGAAACCAAACTTCCTCCCAGCCTTTTTCTCAAATCTCTTGATGCTTAATGAAAGCATAGCCACCTGCCACTTCAAGTTCATCTCTTCCATATCCAATGGATCCACCTGTTCAAAGTCCTCATAGGAGAGTTGCTGCTGAGATTCACAATCAGCAACAAAGGAGTGAAGTACATCTTCCAACACACTACCAGAAGAATGTGATTTGGTTGGTGTGTATGAAGATGATGCAGATGAAATTGGACTTGAACTAGGAGGCATTATATTGGATGTAGAACCAACAAAAGCTGAGTAATTTGGAGTAGTTGAGCGAATAGGACTTTTGACATCTGGTTCAAGAGTTTTGAGCTTGTTGTATAAATCATCAAAGCTCATCATATCCAATCCACCCTTGGCTTTGAGTGCAATACTTACTTGAAGCCATGATGGAGGCAAGGATCTTAAGAATTTAGCATTGCAATCTTCATTGTCTGGCCTTGCCTTCAGCTGATTCAATTGACTCAGAATCTTGTGAAATTTGTCATAACCCTTGTGGATACCTTCTTCCTCAGTGATCTGAAACTCTTGAAACTGCTGCTTCAGCATTGACTTCCTCATCCTTCTTGACTCATCATTCCCACCAAATCTAGCTTTAATTGCCATCCAGAGATCCTTTGCATCAGACATGAAGTGAAAGTCACCCAAGTGGTCTGGAGGTATAGCTTGAAGAAGTATAGTTCTAACTTTGTTTTCCCTCTGAAGAGCAAGAACCTCTTCAGCAGATGTGGGATCAAGATAGTATATTCTACCATCTGCATCAGTACCAGTCCTCTTTGGACTATTACCTTTAAGGACTACCTTCCAAAGATTATGGTCAATGTTGGTAATCCAGTTCTGCATCTGCATTGCCCAGAGTTCATACTCTTCTTTCTTAAGGTAAGGGAATTTTGCATTGTTGTTTGAGAGAGTGAGGTGATGTAGGGATGTTGTGTTTTGATTGTGTGTTGTATCTGACTCAACATCAGATCCAGACATTATGTAAAGTTGTGTTGTTGAGGAGTTGTTTAAAGAATGAATTTCTTAGTATCAAAGAGACTCTACCGAGGCTCTGATACCACTTGTTGAATCTATATAACCTTGATAGATCTTGTAGCTCTCGTTGATCGTTAGCAGTGTCTATGTAATCACAAACACTCTAATAGAGAATCTCCAAAGCTTGTACTCTAATGCGGAAAACAAATACAAGCATAAACAATAAATACTAAGAATGCTTAATCCTCTATGGATTATATATTGAAAACTTGTAAACTCGTTCGTTACATCAAACATAAACTTGTGTTCCTTTTATAGAGAAGGAACTCTAACCTAAACCGTTTCTCAAGAAACGTATATACTATAAACTTTAAATGATATGCATTATCTTTTCCTAATATAACTCATGCATATCCTAACTACATTACATAATACGCGGTTTTATTAAGTCCGCAGAAACTAAACATGCTAAACTATGTCTTCAGCAGTAATACTTCATCAGCAGAATCTGGTCTTCAGCAGATTCCCTTCAGCAGCAACCATCAGTGGAATTCACACTCAGCATAATTCCCAACACTACTTCTAAGCGTCTCTAAGTCCAGCAAATGTCTAACAGGGTGAAGTCTTCTAAGCCCAAAACAAAGCCTTCGTCCATAACCCAGCTTCCTACTAAACCTGCCGCATGAGAAAAGAAATGCGGCTGAGCTTAAAAAGCCCAGTGAACAGATATATATAAACGAAGCAAAAGATAAGGAACAAAGAATATCATAGCGTGCATTGCGGAAAACAAAAGGTATAATAAGGATGATAAGAATAAGACAAAAGTTAGGTTATATTAGCATTCTACCACGAGCCAAAACAAAACAAAACAAAGTCTTCAGCATAGTAACCATAGAGTGATCAACTCCCAAAATGATGTGAAAGGCGTGTTTTGCACACAGCACCAGTCACCAAACCAGATGTAGTAGCAAATCATAGTAACCATGGAGTGATCAACTCCCAATTAATGTGAAAGGCGTGTATTGCACACAGCACCAGTCACCAAACCAAATGTAGTAGCAAATCAAATCAAAACAAATCAAATCTAGGATGCATCCATACGCCCCTACCCAAACCAATTGCAGATCAAACAAAGGGACGGTGTGGAACATCACTCGACCACACTGGAGTCATGACATTGGTGCATCAATGCCACGGTCATGTTACCTTCATGACTAGGAAACAAAATGCTCGGGTATAATACTAAAGGGTCGAAGGCAAATCAAATAACAAAGTCTAGGTCAAATCAAAATATCATAATCCAAGGTGCATAGCAAAGGTTCAGGTCAAAGGTTCAGAGTTCAAAATCAGAGTTCAAAATCAAAGGTTCAAAAGCAAAGGTCAATATCAAAGGATTAATCATCAAAGGGTCAAATATCAAAGGATCATTATCAAAGGGTCAAATATCAAAGGATCATTATCTAAGGGTCAAATATCAAAGGATCATTATCAAAGGGTAAAATATCAAAGGATCATTATCAAAGGGTCAAATATCAAAGGATCATTATCAAAGGTGTAATACCAACAGTCAAAATGGAGAGATCAAAGCCAAGGTTCCCAATCCACAAGGTTCACTATCCCAAGTTCCAAAGTCCCATAGTTCATAATCAAAGGGTCATAATGAGATTTTAAACCAAAAGTTCAAATTAGCAGATTCCCATAACTTGTTTAACAAAAGGCTTGTAGTACATTTCAATTTAAGAAGGTTTATAATAAAGGTTCATTTAGAATGATCTTCCAAAAGATGACATTTATAAAATGATCTTTAATAAAGATTTTCATGAAATGTTCTTCAAAAGTTGTCTTTATGAATTCATATAATCCCATAGATAAGTGGTCTTAAATCATATTAAAATGTCGTTATAAATAGTTTCTCCTTTAAATGTGCCCATATCATAATTAAGAAAAGAAAATTTCATCTCCCGTTATAATATCCCAAAGAGTATCCAAAGTCTCACAAAGGTTCAAAGGTTAAGGTTAAAAAAAGTTATCAAATGGGTCATAAGAGTTCAAACGAATACAATAGGATCACAAATACCGGTGAAGCACATCAATCATAGGGCCAAGTACGAAGGATCATAATCAAGATCAAACGGAATCATAGTACGATAACAAATCAAAGACAAAGTCAAGAGAGAGGAAATGTGCACTCTTACTGAAAGAGTACGGAATATCTGTACCTCAGTCCAAATGCAAAAGCATGATCAAATAAACAATGACAGAAGGATCACTCCCGCTTCACCGAACCTAGAAGATAATGAATACGAATCAAGACGAGTCCGAATTACTCAAGTTACTTCTTTTAGTTATCTTTCCATTTTTAGTAGCTTTCCAAATGTAGCAGCTTTCTATTTTAGGTAACTTTCCATATTTAGTAACTTCCCACTTTAAGTAGGTTAAGCATTTTAGAAGACTTTCTATTTTTAGTAAGTTTCCTTATTTAGAAGGTTTCCATAAATAGTACTTTCCATAAATGGCAGGTTTCCATAATTAGCAGATTTCCAAATTTGGCAAGTTTCCGAATGTTAACATATTCTTATAGGTTAGTTTCATCATATTATCAAGTTCCCATGTTCATACACACCAAGGATTCCATTTTATAGGGATTTTGTGAAATTAGGGTTTCTTAAAATCACCGAACATGTTTTAGGGTTAAAAGCGTCAATATCACAAGTTAAGGGTCACAATTAGAAGTATTCACATTATAACACATAAACATAAGTCAACAATACCAAATATGCCAATTTTACACTGCACACCCTTTAGTTTCTAAAGTTTCCATTTTAATCCTTTAATTATCCATTTTCCATATTTAAACCATTAACTAACATAATTAACACATAAGCCACATAACTATACAAAAATGTCATAAACAGCCCCTCAACTAATCTTAGACTGAAATATATCTCATAAGTCCATATTTACATTTTAGTCCTCCAAATTTCACTATTTACAATTTAACCCTTTTGATTATCAAATTAACATATAAACCACATAATTAACCAAATAACCACATAAGTCCACCAAGTATCACAAAATTACAATTTTAGTCCCTCTATTTTATTATTTATACAAAATACCTTTCACTTTATATAATTTCCAAAACCAACCCTCTTAAATCAATTAATTAAAAATTGGATTTAAATAAATTAAATTACCATTTAAACCTTTTATTTAAAAATTGTACACATGATACCCCCATATTATATTTTTCCCAACTCACCCTGTTTATCTAGGCTACGAAAATTACAAATTTAATTCCACATGTTTATCTAAGCTACGAAAATTACAAAGCATATTTTTCTGATGTTATATAACTTATAGAAGGCCAGAATAAAATATATTCGAAGCACATAAAAAACGCATGACTGATTTCATGTTTATAGACTGATTTAGGGTTTTTAGGTTTATAAAATCACGTACGGTCGTTCTAGCATGCATGGCTCGATTCCATTATTTTATGTGGATGTTATAATGTATAAAGAGTGATAAGAAAATACCAGGACGATTTATGAACGAGTGGAACAGCAGAATCGAATTTAGTGCCTGAAACAAATAAAACAGCAACACTTGATCGAATAGAGCTTTGTACACACCGAGGCTTATTTTTCCCCATGTCTATATGATCCAAGGAGTCCCAGAAAAATACTCCCTTTTACCCAGAAAATTTGTAGCCACCGTTTTTTATTTTTAGGGTTTACTAGGTGTTTAATTGTTCAAATGGAAATAAATAAAATGGAAATAATTATAGGGAGAGGGGGGGAGGTAAATTCGGCTGAAATATGGTAGGGAGAGACCAAATCAAAATTTTAAAAGGTTTCCATAATTATTTGAGCTTATCTCCTTTTTATTTTGTAGCATACATACAAGTAAAATGTCAATCGGTTCATAATTAATTATTTAGTCGTGTACAATATTTTTAGGACCTATAAAATATTAAAAATATTCATGAAAAAATTAATTAGGATCACATCTTGCAAATTTCAAAGTTTATAGGATTTATTTGGTTTGTATTTATGTGTTATTATATTTATTATAGATTAGGGGCATTTTGGTAATTTAAGCGTGAAGTGAAAATGTGGGTTTTACATGTGCTCTCGTTACACATATTGTATACAAACGTGGCATCTCAAATCAGTTCGTGGCATGGCTTGGCTTGGAGTAGAGTACTTATTATAAGCGCATAAAGGCATGAGAAAACTTTAAAAAGTTAAACGAATCAAACTAGTGAAAGCTTATACGAATTGGACAAAGAGGTTTTAGTTTTGTTTTAAATAGGTTGAGTACTATAATTCTTGTGTTAAAATTGCGGGTAAACACTAAACGAGTTGCAACGTAACGTGTACTTATTATAAAAACTACTTGAACATGCATTCCCAAGCTCAGCCTTGGTTAAATAAGATGGAACATCAACGTTTTTCATAAGCCAAAACCCACGACTCAGTTTTTGCTGAATAAAAATGAACAACAAATTTAACACAGTTAGAGATTTAATTAAATACACTTAGACGCAAAGAGTAACACAAGATCAATACTAGCTCAGTTGGTTGTGCCGTGGAGTTGTGAGCTAGAGTTCTTGAGTTCTAGCCTAGGCGAGGCCAATTTTGCTAATTTTTTTGTTATTTTTACAACTCTTGCACTATGGTAGTTCCAACCCTTCAACTTGCACCACTTACTACTTTTCCTAAAAGAACTTTTACAAGTCCTAAAAATTAATATTTCTTTTTACACTCTCAACCCCTCAATTTAGAATCATTTATCATTTTCTTAAAAACTTTTATAAGTTTGTAAATATATTTATTTATTTTTTTTAACTGATTATGTAAATCATTTAACTATTGGGGTTAAAAGAGTAACTTCTGTATAACTTAAAGGTTTAAACAGAAACTTAATTACAAGTTAATATTTTACGAGCATAAAGAAATAATATTTCTGGATAACTTGAATTATAAAATATATAACTTAACGTTAATTATCGTTAACTGAATATATATATTATATATATATATATAATATATAGTATATAGTTATATATATAAAATAGTTAGTATATATATATATATATCTATATATATATATCTATGTATATATACAAATGATATATATATTATATAATATGTAATATATATATAATTATATACTGTATAATATACATTATATATATACTATAGTATATAGTATATATTAATTATATTATAATATATATATATATATATATATATATATATATATATCAGGGAATGATTGTTTTTACGAAAATCATCGATTCATTTAACTAAAGATATTCTACAATTTATCGTCCAGCAACTCTTGATAAATTACACATGTTACTATTCATAACAAGGAACATAAACATTAAACTAAAGATACTTTATACATAACAGACAAGTTATATAGTATATAACTTTGCTGTTGAACTTTAAGCGTTTTGCCACGCAAGCCACCTCTGCCACAAAACTCATTACAACATCTGACATTGTGTCAAATCACAATTCTCGATAAGTTAAACTTATCCCAGACTTCTATAATTATTCAGGTTAACTTGTGAAGTCATTTCCATTCTACTTCTGACATTACGTTATCTCTGTCTACCATAATCCTCAGGTGAGTCATAGCCCGTACTTTTACTTGTTTTTATAACTGTTTTATAAACACTTTGGGGGAGATACATGCTCAAGTACTGTCTTTACTTTTACAAGTATTCGTTAACTGTTTACATATTACTGTGGGACCATAGCCCACCATTTTACACATTTTATATCTCATGAAGAGATAACTGCTATAAACATGATTACAAGTGACTTATCAGCTGTATGCTATGCCTAACTGCTATTGCCTAAGTTTGCTTATTACCAAAAGTCCCTCGATCATGAACCTTAATCACTTGTAGGGTGAACGTAAATAGTTGTGGATAGATCTATTTGGGACTGACAATCCCCGTTTGGTTGTTGGAGAAAACCACCAAGCGCACTTTATTTGATGTGGCAGAATTAAGCGGTGAAGCTTAAACACGAGTCGTAGTCCCAACGAGGGTTGAATTGATCTCTTCACTCAAAATCGTGAGTTATGTGGAGTGAATGAGTTTGAAAGATGATTTTTGGTTTTGATTAAACTACAAACGGTAATTAAAACGCGGTTAAAGTAAAGGAAAGCAATAAAACGATGCAAAGAAAATAAACAAGTAAAGTTGCATGTAATAAAGTGACTTAAAGAAAGTAAACAAGAATTAAAGTGCGATAAGTAATTAAAAACGGTAAATGACTTTAAAGACAATATGTTTGCAAAGTGACATGAATAAGTTCACTAAGTGTGAGCTAATGGTTTATGACGAATTATTTTCCTTTCTCGAGATTAGTTGTCAATTAATCTGTTGAAGAGATAATAATCCTAGACAAGTGATTTAATTGTTCTCCGGCTTTTGTTCTTCGAATAATAAATTCACAAGTCTAAATAATCTTAACGATTATTAATCACAAACATTTTAGTCCCACTTAGCTCGCAAACCCGAGTCACTAAGCACACACGAATTAAACTACTCACGACTCATTTTAAAGAAAGTAAAGTGATAAAGAAATTAAACGTGAACTAGAAAAATAGATTGTTTATGGTTTTTAAGATTTAAGAAAAACGAAAAGTAAAATTAATTAGACACTAAAAGAAAAGTTTAAGACTAAGTGAAATTAAATAAATAAAGTGTAAATCTAAAAGTGAAAAGACATTAAACTTAAGAAAACGTTACTTAAAAGATTTAAGAAAATTTCGGCAGAGTTTCGTTTAGATTTTAAAGAAATAAAACCTCACTCGATAAGACGATGAGGGTGAAGCGTGCCTAACTCGGCATAAAATAAAAAATGAAACTCGAAAGGTGGAACCAAACCATACTCGCAACTAAATGAAATGAACAACTCCATACTCGCAACTCTGACTCCATACTCGCAATGAAGCTAGGTCCATACTCGCAAGACTTAATCTTACCCGCTAAAAAATAAAACCATACTCGCAAACAGAACAAGACCATACTCGCAAAATTGACTCATACTCACAAGACATGTGACTTAGACTCGTACTCGCAAAAATTAAAATGATACTCGCTACAATCATGAACCCTACTCGCTAAACCAAGTTTCAAACTCGCAAGAAATCAAAGAAAAAATCCCATACTCGCTAGAAACTTACTCATACTCGCTAAACCCTAACTCTAGAAAACCAAACTCGCAAAAACACTCATAAGCTGCTGAAAATCATTAAACGTGGCAATGAAATGGAATAGACATGCAAAAGCTAATAAGGAAACTTGAAAACTCATATAAACTTGTAATAAAACTTGATAAAACACTCGTTTGGATCAACATAAGCTAAAGGACGCAAGCTTCAAAAGATTAAAAGCGTAAACTTGCTCAAACATGGAGGACTTTTCTTGTAAATCTCCTTAAACTTCAATTAAGCGTCTCTTTATTTTCTTGAGTCTTTAAGGAATAACTTCGTCGTCTCGGGCTTTTCTTAAGTGAATTGCATCTTTGGCTTAGCTTTAAGACTCTTGTCCAAATCTCGTGCTCGTTTGAGGCTTTTTGGTTGATTTTGATGTCATTTATGCAATATCCTTCCCTGCACAGTCACAAACACAAAAACACGATATCTTTGGCGTTTAACGTTAGTTTTTGGTCTTTAAGAGTCTGAAAATAGTGAATAAAAGGTATGTGAATAAGCAAATACCAAAATCCCCCAGACTAAGGTATTGCGTGTCCTCACGCAATGTAATCACGTCACGCCTTAGAGATAAATAATTTCACACCTCTTTTTACTAGTTTTGAAAAGTAGCAAAACGTTCAAAAGAGATACGAAATCATTTATTCCCTAAAACGCCCCGGTTTTCCATTTTATTCCATATGCTACTTTATTCTATTCACTTTAGCTTATGACGGTGTGCTTGATTTTCATTATCTTTCAATAACGATTAAGGGTCATAGAGTAAGAACACAATTCATAGAAAAGTGACCGATTGGATAAAATTCATCGTCCCTGATTTTTCACAAGCCCCCAAACTAAGCGTAAAAACGGATCATTGTTTAATTACAAGTTAGATGCCAACGCTACCCATGGAAGTTACTCGTGTACCTCTTGCTCCCATTTTCCTATTTTTGTATCTCATTATTTTATTTTTGTGAGAGAAATGAATTTCTTCATAAGCATCTCGTTTCATAATTTTTAGTCCGATAAAGATACCAAATCAAGAAGCTAAGTAGTTATGGATCTTCTCTTAAGAAGGTTTGCTCAAGAAATGTGGTCCACAACAAGGATATTGGATACATACAAAGACTTTGGAATACATCAAAATAGACATAAGTTGGAGAGTACCTTCACGTGCACCTCATGCGCCCGATCTAGGATCATTCGCATGCACCTCACGTGCTACCAACTTTAGTCTTAACACTTAAACTCATAATCCATAAATCTTCAACATACATCCTTATTCTTTTTTTATTTTTATTTTTATTTTTATTTTTATTTTTTTTGAGCTTTTTCTTGCTTTAGTAACTTTTCAACTCCGAACCTTCACGGTTTCAATCCAAGACCTACCGCCAACTGCTAGGGTTAGAATGTAGGATCCAAGGTCCGATCTCAATCCGAAGTCTTAAAGCACTTTAGCTCTTATGAATACCGGGCTTTAGGGTAGCTCCGAAACCACATGCGTACTACGCAATACAACGAAATACAATACAATACAACTCAACTGGCATGTATCCTTGATGTGTACCCAATTTTTCAAGCAAAGATTCTCTTAAGAAGATAAAGAACTACTCATCGGCTAAACCTAACATCTATAATTATTTTGCACAGATATGGGGTGAAACAATTTTGTGGGAACAAAAAGACATGAGTACCTTCGATGAGCTTTAAAGAGATCTAACTACTCTATGCTTAGCATCTAACTTCTAAAGAAACTCTATCATTTCACGTTCTTCGCAAATTTAAAATCCCAAATAATGAGATCCGCGAATGCTTAGCCGATAATCAAGCCACGCATATATAAAGTCAAGTACGGGAGCTGACAAAAGAGTAGCTCCTTGTGTACAAAACTAGCACAATCTTATATGATCATCATTGGTTAAGGGAACAAGCTAGGGCTCAACACGCCCGGATCAAGTCAAAATTTTTATTCTCACTCTTACCTAGTAGGAAAGTCAAACGCGGTGTCAAAACTTTTATTTTATTTTTGCACAACTTTTTAAATTTTTCTCATTTTTTTTGTTTGAAATTTTTCAAAATTTTTCAATTTTTTGGATTTTTGAGGAAAAACGGGGTTGCGTAAGTAAACGGCAATGGTGAAAGTGCTAGGTCAATCAAATCGAAGATTCACCCCCCCCCCCAGACTAAAGATAAACATTGTCCTCAATGTTTAAAAAGGTAAGGGTAATGCTAACAATAAATCTAAGGTCGTTTATTAAGTATGCCAAAGATACCGTTAGTCGATAAAATTTTGTATATATTGATTTCCAAGCAAGCATCAATACATGGGACTCGAGTGGAGATGAGACGAACCACGAGCATGAGAGTCATCATGAATTGGGGAAATCCTGCACAAAAACAAACAACCAAGCAAACACAAGATTGGAAGAGGTCGCCCTCCTCACGTTACTTATTATATAATAAAATAAAATGGATAAGCATGGGGTGCCTCCCACGAAGCGCTTGTTTTTTATCGAGTCGTGTAGCTTAGACTCGCCCCGAATTTACTTGTCCTTGGGGGAGCAAATGAAACACACAGCTTGAAAAGCGACGATGCCGGGATCAAAAACAACATCCTCACTCGCGGAGGAGTGGGAAAGTGAAGAAATGATGGGATAAGTAAAGAATGGGTGAAACACACGAATGGTGAAAGCATAAACATCATAAGTCTCATCCACCCCTCCATCAATAACTACATTCAAACCGGATCCAAAATCAACATCGAGTGGTTTCGCTGGTGGACGAGAATCAAAAATATTTGAGTTGGAATTGGAATTCAAAGTATCATCATTAATAAGCACATCATTCTCGTCATTCTCAATACCCGGCGGTATCGAGTCATCCGTAGCAAGAAATCGATCGACAACCTTTAAAAGAGGGTTACGAGACGGATTATCGGTAATAGGTGAAGAGTTGATCTCAAAATGAAAGCACTCGTAATCCGGAAGAGAGTTATCAGCATGAGTAATGGGATTGCCACTACTCGTCTCTTCAAATCGAAAAGTTTCAAGCTCGGGTAAAAAATCACTATCCAAAACGGGGAGAGGAGAAGAAGTCGGAGGTTTATTCAATGCCTCGATCTTAGAAATGAGAAGATAAACGTTAGATAATTTCTCACGAAGAACTTCATCTTGGATTTCATCATTCTCTTCTTCTAAGCTGACGAGCTCAGAATGTACTTCCTCAACATATTCGATATCTCCACAAGATAAAGAATCGTCAGAATCAAAATCGGAGAGCATCTCATCATCGTTCTTCTCAAAGCAAATATCATCAAACGGCTTATCATTCGTATCAACAAGATTATCAAGACGATCACTTTCAACAATTTCACCATCACCGTTAGAAGTTTCCCCGGACTCATGTCATAATTCTCAAATTTTCAGGTCAATTCATTATTCCCGACATTTCCTATTCATTGAATTTCAATTCAACATTTCACGTAAACAGGGTTTACGGGTATCCATTTGACGAGACCGGGTAGGTTAAATCACATTTTCAACCATCGTACATTTCCTAGACTAGGGTTAGTCTACATTGCATTACGACATCATTTGCATTCTATTCCACTCGTAAATATATATTTTCAAGTTACCCTTATTTATTTATTTGTATATAAATAATAAGACAAGTTATTAATTTTTAATCTAATGTACCAAACAAATTCCACTAGTGCACTAATATATTTTTATATTAGTTATTTTTCCATTTAGGTTATAAAAATATACTTTATTTATTTTTGGTGGTTAACCAAATAATAAACATTTACTTGAACCTATGTACCAAATAAAAGTGTATTAATAAAGCAATACATATCAAAATACCCAATGTGAATGAAAATTATATTTTTATAATTTTTACGGCTTTATTATATCCCGTATAGTCCCGATATATTTTACGTTTAGTTAACCCGGTACACGATAACGCTAAAAATACCAAACGATGCACTAAACGGTACCCCGTAAATCAAATTGTGGGACAAAAGTGACTAACCACCCACCTCTTCAAGAGGTGGCCGGTTTTGGATGTCATAAGGACACTTGTTCTTTCACAAATTCACCAACTTATTTCCACTATATCTCTAATATTCACTAGTTACTATTACATGCAAAATTAAAGATCAAAAAATTTTCCTACTCTTCTCTTTGTGCTCCCTTGTGCTCGTTCCAATTTCAAGACCAAGAAGGAACCAAAATTTTTCAAGTATCAAGTTATTTACAAGTAGTAGTTACATCCATTACAAGGTTTTGAGATATAAACCTATGGATTGTTAGGTTTTTACATTTTAAAAGAGTTAAGGCTTCCAAGTAAGTGAACCACTAATTTTTCTATAAATTTCACCATGAAATCCTTGTTAGGTTTATGTAGAAATTTCATTTTTGAACTTGCCTATGAAGTCTATACCACAAAAACCTAATTTTCTATCATTTTATGTGAAAAATGGAGTTCTTATGAAATATTGGTGAAGTGGTTGAAGTGGTGATATTAGGGAACCCATGACACCCTAAGAAGGTGTATGGTAGATTAAGGGATGAGTTGTTGTTGATAGTAGTGAATTTGGACATGTACAAACCAAGTTATATCATTTTTGGAACTCTATATAAACATTCTGTCCATATTTTTAAAGTTAGAAAAATTCAGTGAGTCTTGGTATATTTTGGACCTAAGATATAGAAAATACATCCTTAGATGAAACTATGGCCTTTTGAACCACTAAAAACGGACCTATAACGAAGAAGTTGTGTTAAAAACAAGTTACTACTAAACTTACGCAAATTTCCGGAAAATGTTTGCTGATGTACGAAATGTTTTGGTCAAAAACGAGCCTTAGACCTTTTCAAAACTTGCCAAACTACTGAAATTATGTTAGTATATCTTTTTACCTTTCCGGGGATATAAAGAACTTGAAAATCGGCCTTATAACGAATTAGTTATGATTTTTCGAAAGTTATTATTTTCATATATAAGTTACCAGCACTTATCCAGAAAATATTCTAAGTATACTTATAAACACCTATGTTGAGAGCTATTTTCCCGTCAATTGACTCAGTTTTAGAGTTTTGGACCACAAGGAACAAAAGTTAGAGCACCTTGCCTAGTTTTCAAATCAAAAAGCCGTTCGTTATTTGGACTTAAGATGAGTAATTTACAGTCATCCAAATATTTATAAAAACTGCCCAGAAATGACAGCTTTAGTCTAAAATACCAAACTTCTCGACCATTTAGCATAAAATCTAGACACTTTGAGCAAAACTTCACTTCTAAACATTTTGAGGCCTGGTGCTAAGCTTTCCAGAAATACAAATTTTACTTCCTAACTCTCAATATTCACTGTTTTACAACTAATTTTCCGAAGCCATTTTTGACCGTACTTCCAAAATTTCTAAGTGTTATATTTTACGTCAAAAACCTATATTTCACTATATTTCA
This sequence comes from Artemisia annua, assembly GCA_014162995.1. Lineage (NCBI taxonomy): Eukaryota > Viridiplantae > Streptophyta > Magnoliopsida > Asterales > Asteraceae > Artemisia > Artemisia annua. The sequence goes on from LBNU01013656.1 coordinate 43,831, forward strand.
CTATATAACTATTATATAACATTGTTAAACCATATAAACATGTAATAATCACCATGACCTTATACGAAGATGTAATCTATATTTTCGCCAACAATATATATTTTGAGTACAAAAACGAGTGGTATAGATATTAGTGCAAGTGCATACATAAACCGAATTCATAATCTAAACTAGATTACTTGCATTCATTATAGGTTGCGATTAGGAGATTGCACCTTATTACCACAGCTCATACCTTTCCGTTCATACCGTACCTTAAGGTGAGTTTTCATAGCCCCGTATGCATTCTTTTATTGTTTTCAAATCCCACGGGGGAGAATACATTGCACCATTTTTCCATACGGAACTAAGTATACCAAACCATATACAATGCTTAAGTTACCACCTTGCCTATGAAAGTTCCCCTATTATCATGAACCGTTAATTGTATTTAAGCGAGAGTGAGTGGATAGATCTATTGAGGGTGACGCCTCCATCCGTGTTGGGGTTACCGACAGTCAAGCGGATGCATTTCATTTTTATTCATATTAGAGTGTCTGGCAAAACACTCTTTAGGGGCATTCCATACAGTCAAGCTTCGGGGTCATGAGCTTAAGTGCTATTGTATTATTTTTCATTAACATGTGACGGGTAGTCATACATATATACTTATGTTTTCCGTATAACTTCCATTTTATAAACCTATGATTTCTCACCAACATATTGTTGACGTTTTAGCAATGTATTTTCAGGTAACTAGTGTAACATCATGTGACTTGCATTGGACAAACATGGAGTCAAGGATTGACGCGTCTCACTGTTTTTATGACAATGCACTTATCTATCGTTTGATCTTGTTGTTTTATTTTCAATAAGTGTGTAAGACTATTTGGGACCTTTGTTGTAAACCTTTATGTTTTAAATAAAATGATCAAACATTGTATTTACAAAACGACACTTTAGGTCGTTCAATGTAACCTTGTATGAGATGCCATGATCGTTACACCCGGGAATTCAATTCCGCTGCCATATTACAGGTAAATTCGGGGGTGTGACAACTCACTTTGGATTGGGACAAGGTTCTCAACACTAGACTTATTGAATTCGTCTGATTCCATTTCCGGAATAGTTTTAAGAAGCTCGTCCCCCATTGTTAGAGAGTCCTCGGGCTCTACGGGAGGAAAAGGAGATACATCACAATCTTCGGCCGTATTAAAAGTATATTTTTCAAAATCGGGTAAAGAATCCTTGAGCTCGGGCTCCAAAGGATCTGACGGCTTAACAATATCAAAAACAAGTGTTGAAGAACATTTTGGAGAATCCGGTGGTGGAACAAGTGGTATGCTCTGAGAGCTAGCAATTTCCACCACTTCCGTTGTAGTCTCTGGTTCTTGTTCTTGAGGGACGTGAAGATAAGGCAAGACGTTCTTTTCAGTCACCGTTTTAAGCTCAACACGTAAACTTGATAAACTCTTAACCGTAAATCGAGAAAAATTAGGATCAATCCTTGACGGTTTTGGGGGAACAACTGATTCTTGGAAAACTGAAGGTTGGACGTATTTAGCACTTCCATTATCAAGGGAAAGTACCGGGTCCTTTGTCACCTCGGTTTCTCGTTCCATTTCCATCACCGGAGAAGAGGCAGGAGTCGATGGTTCATCATGAATAACACGACCTCTCGCAATCTCTAAAGCGGCTAGAAGTTTAAAGAAATTGTCGTCGAGAGATTCCAAAGAAAAATTTTCAACATTTAAAGGTTCACAAGATGGAGTGGGATTGCCACTCGAAGAATTGATTTCGTTTTCTTCTTTCAAAGACTCGTCTTCTCTGCTCTCCTCAAAGTTTTCTTTTTCTTGGTTTCTTCTAAGAATTATCCCTTTTAACTCATTCATTAGACTGAGAAGTGATTCTTTACTTTTTGGATACGGCTCAGAATGAATATTTTCAACAGATTGCCCATAATTCTCAAAATTCGGAGTATTTTGGAATGAAGCGTTATTGACATACGGTTCTTGCTCATAAAGGTTTTGAGGAGGGAGATAAGAATCATTTGGAGGATAATTGGAAAAGTTCGAATTACAGACTTGAGAGTATGAATTTCCAAACACAAAAGCACACATCGAACAAAATCCATTTATAAGATTGCTACCACACCTCATGCAATTACACCGTTGACAATATGCCGAAGACGGATCCAAACGATTTCCACATCCATTACAGAAAGATTGATCGAACGAAGATAAGTAGGGCTGAGGTGGGTAGTCAGAAAAATTTGAAAAGTTGTTGAATGTATTCGAGTTTTGATCATAAAAGGATGAATTATTTGAACCACAAAACAAACAACTTCCATTCTGAAGGTTGTTACCACACCGTTCGCACGTCCACAATCGAGGTCTTTGCAGCAATTCCTCCAAAGCGCGCGTGTTCGCCATTAAATGATATGAAGATAAGGAGATTATTTTTTTTTGGTTTTATGTTTTGAAAATGAAAAGTTAAAAGTGAAAACCAATTTTGAAAAATAAAATCTTTTTGGATTTTTGATTTTAGAAAAGTGGAAATCAAAAGTGAAAACAAATTGGAAGAGAAAATATTTTTGTGTTTTTATATTTTGGAAATATTTACAAAAGCGTTAACTTCTCGAAAGAAGGGTCTTCAAAACACATTACTCAAACGATCGAACGACTAAATCTTATCAACCGCTCCCCGACAGCGGCGCCAAAAATTGATCGTGGCAGAATTAAGCGGTGAAGCTTAAACACGAGTCGTATCCCAACGAGGGTTGAATTGATCTCGTCACTCAAAATCGTGAGTTATGTGGAGTGAATGAGTTTGAAAGATGATTTTTGGTTTTGATTAAACTACAAACGATAATTAAAACGCGGTTAAAGTAAAGGAAAGCAATAAAATGATGTAAAGAAAATAAACAAGTAAAGTTGCATGTAATAAAGTGACTTAAAGAAAGTAAACAAGAATTAAAGTGCGATAAGTAATTAAAAACGGTAAATGACTTTAAAGACAATATGTTTGCAAAGTGACGTGAATAAATTCACTAAGTGTGAGCTAATGGTTTATGACGAATTATTTTCCTTTCTCGAGATTAGTTGTCAATTAATCTGTTGAAGAGATAATAATCCTAGACAAGTGATTTAATTGTTCTCCGGCTTTTGTTCTTCGAATAATAAATTCACAAGTCTAAATAATCTTAACGATTATTAATCACATACATTTTAGTCCCACCTAGCTCGCAAACCCGAGTCACTAAGCACACACGAATTAAACTACTCATGACTCATTTTAAAGAAAGTAAAGCGATAAAGAAATTAAACGTGAACTAGAAAAATAGATTGTTTATGGTTTTTAAGATTTAAGAAAAACGAAAAGTAAAATTAATTAGACACTAAAAGAAAAGTTTAAGACTAAGTGAAATTAAATAAATAAAGTGTAAATCTAAAAGTGAAAAGACATTGAACTTAAGAAAACGTTACTTAAAAGATTTAAGAAAATTTCGGCAGAGTTTCGTTTAGATTTTAAAGAAATAAAACCTCACTCGAT